>JAMKQA010000257.1:0-40408 GCA_024699735.1 Posidonia australis
AATAAAGCACAAGGGCTAAACTGCAAAATACCCAACAACCAAAGTATTCAGGAATCATTCTGAAGAAAACAGGGGTAAAAGTGCAATTGAACCATGAAAACAAGCTTCTGGAATGTATAAAAACAAAGTCAGGGAGTTTTATGCAATTTTCAAAGTAAAATAAGCCTTCTAGATGTTTTCTGTAAAAGACAGGGGTCTAAATGCAATTTTCCTAGTGAAAACATACTTCTAGAAAAGTTTCAGAGAAGTATGAGGGCTAAAATGCAATTAAGCCAGCAAAACAACTATCCAGAGAGTTTTTGAAATAAGAAAGGACTTTTTATGCAATTTTCACTGTAAAAAGAACTGTCAGAAACATTCTGAGAAAGTGTAGGGTCTTTCATGCAATTGTCACAGGAAAATGAACTTGCAGGAAGTTTTAAGAAAGTGCAAGGTCCTTTAGGCAAAATGTTTGAAAGAAAATATGTTTCAAAGACTTTAGGGGCTTTTATTAAAGTTTTAAACTCAGAAAACATTATTTTAAATGTTCAGGGTAAAACATGTAATATTTTCAGTTAAAACTTTATTCGAAACATTTTAGAAAAATGATTGCAGGACCTACATGTAAGAAAAGGACCAGAAAGTAATTCCAGAAGGACCTATTTGCAAGAAAAACATAAACTCCAGATTTTATTTAAAATAAAAGTTTAAATGTTTTTAAAACTGAAAAAGGGACGATGGTCGTCGACGACAGAGCTCGCCGCCGACGACCGCCGAAGGAGGGCAAACAAGGCCTTCCCGTGGTCCGATCTTAGATCAGACTTCACGAGAGGCAAGAAGGAGAGGAGAGGAAGACATCCAATGGAGTGGATGGACAATCCAGCGGTGGGAACGGGCTTCCCACCTACCTCGCCGTCGAGGTGCTCCGGCGACGACGTCGGGGAAGAAGATCTCCTCCAGAGGCTGCAGTGCGACTTTCAGTGGCTACGGGGACTTCTCGGAGGCTCCTCATGTCTTCATGATTGGAAGGGAGGCTGACGGAGCAGTGAGGAAGCATCTCCGGCCATCGGCGATCCATCTCCGGCGAGGGGCGTCGCTGCATCAACTGATGCTCGAGGAGGGGCTGTTGGAGGTTCTGGAGTGCTCTTGGGGAGCAGTGGAGCGATCCTGGAGGCATGGAGCAGCGTGGGGGGCAAGGGGCTCGCGCCGCTCTACTGGATCCTATCGTCTTCTCCGATCACGGTGGATCGACGCGTTCTTCTGGCAGATGGCGTGGCGGCTACTTAGAGAGATGGAGCGGCGGTCCGATGGGTTGAGGAGCTCCGGGAATACTAGAGGAGGAGGAGAGAGAGCTCGGGGGTCCAGGAAGCCTCCTGGATTGCCCCCCCACCTCTGTCACCGGAATTTGGCGACGACAGGGCACCGGAGGGCGATCCCGATCAGAGAACACCTCTAGATCGCTTGGGATTGCACCAGAAACAGAGAAGAAGACCTAGAGGCTACAATTCAGACAATTAGAGTGATCGGGGATGTGTTCTTGGCTGGAGATCGTCGCCAGAGCTTCGGAAGTGGCGGCTGGCTCTCTGCTCCTCTGTTTCACGCTCTCCGCTTGGAATTCTCTCCCTTTCGTCGCTGGAATCGCTGGCTCTCTTCTCTCTTGCGGTGGAAAAAAGTTTTCTGTCCAAAAGAAAAAGCTCCAGCTCTCTGCCGACTCTCCTCCTTTTATAGGCAGACGAAGAAACCTGAACCCAAAGACCCAAACGCTGTAATAGACCAACAGGAACCCAACTGTTGTACCCAAGCTGTCCCTCGCTTGCCGATAGGAGATCAACGGCGGCTAAAGCTCCCTCCGGCGACGACTCATCCAACGGCTCGCTGCTGGGAGTTGCTGGATCAGTGGGTTGAGCTGGCTGAATGAGCTTAGTGAAGAATGAGTGAGCTTAGTGGCTAGTTTTGTGGGAAATTAATGGAGAAGAAATGGGCTTAATGAAGAGAAGGAAATGAGTATGAAATTTTGAATATTTTTGGGTATAAGAACATTAGTAATTGAAGAGCAAGAAAAAAACAAATATGGTGTTGGGTTGAAACAAATAGGAAGAAATTATTTATGGTGGGCCTTCATGGGCTTTGATTCAATTTGGACCTAATGGGCCATGGGCCTATGTGAGCCTTGTGAGCCCCCATGGGCCCATGTGGGTTTAGGTGGGTCCAAATGGACCAAATGGGCTAAAAAAGGCCTCCATGAATTCAATTGGGCCTAAGATGGGCTTGTTGCCCCAAATGGGCTCAACCAGGGTTCAAGCTCAGCCACCACATCCTTATCCTGCAAAATTGGGAAAATTGGGGTGTCTACAGTACCGGTTCAGCAGCTGTTGTTCTCACACACAACAACACGCCCCACACAACATAACATCTCTATAACCTTGCATCATGTACAAGCTTATGCATGCACACCACCACAAGTAGCGCACATGCACGGGTACACTGGTCCTCACGCCACGGCATGAGATGGTGAGATGATAGATCTGGTGGAGCACACAGGTGCTATAGGAACAGCGTAAGCGGGACCTACCCTGGCTGCATACTCAATGTCAGCAGCAACCCCCAATGCACTTTTCGCCAGGTTGAATGACCTAGAGAAAGCTCTACATCAAGTGCAGGGCGGAGACCGCTAGTCTTTCTCCTTCTAGGACCTCTGCTATTTTCCAGAGGCAGTACTCCCACCGAACTTCCATATCCTAGAATTTGAGAAATATAATGGGAAAGGCTACCCAATTTCACATCTTCGGGCATACAGTGGTGATCTCGCTCAGGTACAGGTTGACGAGGCACTTCTCATTCGCCTCTTCCAGAAAAGTCTTATTGGTCTAGCTCTAAAATGGTTCACATCGCTAGATATGTCTACCATAAGGACCTGGAATGATCAGAGCCAAGCTTCACTGGAGCAGTACTCTTTTAACCTCGACGTGGTCCCAAAGCGTGAGGACCTGGTCACCACCAAGCAGAAGCCCCACGAGCCATTCGGGAAGAACGTTTGGCGCTGGCGAGCCCTCGCATCACAAGTGCGTGATAGACCTTCTAACGAAGAGTCTATCGAAATAATAATTCGAGGGGCGCAGCCAGCCATTGAAGCTCTACTTAGCATCCAGCCTATTACCACCTTTGCATCCCTGATCAGAGCTAGCACACGTGTAGAGAGCTCGCTCAATAGCAGAAGCTCCCCAGCGTTAGCAGCATTCGCAAAGCTGACTATAGCTACCGGTGGAACTGGTAACAGCAATGGTGGTAACAATGGATCCAGCATAGGCTAGGGGTGGAAGAAAGACTCTGCTAAGAGTGATGTGGCATACGTAGGGGCTCCTGTTATGCCTGCCAATGTGGTGAGCTCGCCAGCTCAGAATCAGGTTGTTTACTCTCCTGCACCTAGAGCACCACGCACATCACAAATCACTACCACCGCCGAACCAGTCTACCAGCCTGCACCGGCAAGGCAAGCGTGCTACCCAGGGTCAAGATGACTACCACGCTCTAAGAGGGACTACACTCCTCTGGTCGAGCCACTAAGTGTCATACTTCCCAAGGTAGCGTCATTATTGAAGCTTCCAGAAATCCGCCCACTGCCAAACCCACTTCCACCATGGTATAAAGCGGATTTATTTTGCAGTTTCCATAGAACCGCGTGGCATTCTACGGATAACTGCTATACACTCCTGAATGCAATTCAAAGCCTGATTAACCGAAAGGTCATCAGTATTCACACACAGGAGGCAGAGTCCAAGCCCGCTGCATAGACACCACATTCATCTGCATCCACATCTAGCAACATAGTCCACCAGCCTTTGCTTGAGCATACGCCAGGAACCTCGGGAGTCTTTTTCCGTTCTTCAGATAGGGTTGAATCTTTTGATCCTTCCCTCCTCATCCACGATGTTTCAGAACCACTCTCTTATCGGTTGAGTCAATCCTTCATTGAAGCTTCCAACTCTGTTGTCAATTTGATCCAATTAACTGCCCGACCGAGGCGCACGGCTACCAGACCCACCATGCAATCCACCCCACCAACAATTAGCCTACTAGCCAAACCAAGACCTGATTTGACCCACCAAGTGCCAACCCCTACTCTACCAGTTTCAACCCTAGTGGAATTAAGGGCCCATGCTCCTGTGGTCATCAATTTGACACAGGACACCCACCGCATGCCTTATAGTTATACTACTGAGATGTCTGTTGAGGTTACGTGGTCGGGAAGGGTATACAAGGCCCCATTTTCAACTAACAAAACCAGTCCGCCTGTGACTTCATCCACTCAAGCAAGAACCCATATTCCTAGTCCAATCCTTGAAGAGACAGTCACAAGAGCTAACCCCACTGCCAAAGTCGACCCACCGGTAGCCGACATTACTGCCCAGTTGAAAAAGGTCAAGGCAGACATATCCATCTAGGATTTAATCCATACTTCAGCCGAGCATAGAGAGGCATTTCTTCAAGTCTTTCAGGTTGCCCAAGTTTCTTCAACCATACAACCTTCGGCCTTGGAGAACATGGTGGGGGTGATAGCCGCGCTAGAGGACTTTTCTTTCTCTAGTTCAGAACTTCCTCCAATAGGGACTAATCATAACCAGCCCCTATTCATCATGGTGCAATACCAAAACTTCCACATTCCTCTCACTCTAGTAGATAATGGTGCCGGTTTGAACGTCTGCCCCTTGCATACCGCAAGTCAGGTCGGCTTTAAATCGGATGACGTTACTCCAGTAGTAAAAGGAATGACGGTATTCGACAACACCCACCACGATGCCCTAGGGATCTTGATCATTCCCCTAATTGTTGGACCTACTCGTTTCAAGGTCGAGTTCTATGTCATTGACCTCGAACCGTCATTCAATCTTCTGCTTGGGCGCCCTTGGCTCCACAAGCATCAGATTATCCCCTCAACCCTTCACCATATGATTAAGTTCCACTGGAACAACGACGTTGTCGTCGTGATGGCAAAAAACCTTGAAAGGGAAAGGGTTGAGGCAGTCTTTCAATCTTCTACTTGGGCGCCCTTGGCTCCACAAGCATCAGATTATCCCCTCAACCCTTCACCGTATATTAAGTTCCACTGGAACAACGACGTTGTCGCCGTGATGGCAAAAAATCTTGAAAGGGAAAGGGTTGAGGCAGTCACTTTCAGTGTCACTTCATACTATCCATTTTGACTCCAAACCCTATGATGTGCTCTACCGTGTCGACCATTTTGAACTAGTCAATTTTATTCCGATTCTCGAGCGTGCCAGTCATTTGGTCACTTTTGGCAACCCCTTTTTGATTGTCAAGAATCTATGTCAGTGATGGGGGTATGAGATGGGAGCACCTCTCGGGCGGAATGGCCAAGGAATCACAGAACTGATTGCTGCAGAGAGGAGATGTGAATTTGAAGGACTGGGATACAAGCGCAAGACACAAGACAGATACGCAAAGCATCGTAAGTTTCCAAAGCTTGTTATTCCACGAGATTTAAATAATTTTGTCAGTGCTGGATTGTTGGATCCCAATCGAAGTTTGACGCTTGCAGAGCCTGAGCCGGACAAGCCAGTCAATGGGCCAGAGTGGGTATGTAAGAGGATTACTATTCAGAAGAGGAAATTACGGACTTCAGAATGGATTCAACGTCATCCATGCTACCGGGGATAGCTATGCTAGCGTTGCCGCCTCTGGAGTCAACTGATGATCTTTTTACCAATCCAGATGCAATATGGGATTCAGCGAGGGTAGAATCAGCAGTAGCAGCTTCAGAGCGACAGTTAGTTTTGAAGGGGTTGCAACCAGGGCAGCCGGAATCAGTGCCTGAGGTGTTGAGAACTACCAACGTATATTATGTAGATTTCGCTTTCGATGAAGAGGAAGGAGATGCCGTGGTAGCTCAGGTGTATAACATGCTCAACGATCTGGAAGTTTTATTTCAAGAGTAGTTATCAGTACTGGTTGAGGATGCACAAAATGAGCTTAGGCGCAAGAAAGGAAAGGCAGTAATGATCAAGGACACAAAGGAGCAGACAGTTGCACAGGGTCAGTCTGCCATCATGACCCTGGAGGAGAATAAATCTTTAAACGATAGACCAGAGGAGTTCATCTCCTATCAGCTGGGAGGCGGGTCTAGGTGGTACTATCAGTCCTGGCACTACTTGAGCAGTGGGGTCCAAAAAAAAGATCCTAAGCTAGGCTCAGGAGGGAACTCGGGCGGCAGCACTCACATCAGTTAGGCAAAGGACAGTTGCCCACTTGTTGCACATGTTGTATAGAGACAGCATGATAATAAAAGCTTTTGTTTACCAGAAGTGAAACAATCAGACACAAGTTCGGAAATAGCAGAACCAGAAATCATTAGGGGTGCATATAAGAAAACTAGGGTTACAGTGACCATTCTAAAGCAATATTAGGGGCAGAATGCTAAGAAAGTGTGCACCTTTGAAGACATAGACCCGTTGTGCCAGCAAGAAGTCCTTCCTGAACTCATTGCATATGGAGAAGAGGAAGATGCAAGGGTGGAAGAGAAAAGTCATGATGTGCCAAAATTCCAGCCTTACGATGACGATCCTGAAGGCCCAAACCTGCATGTAGAAGAAGAGACAGAGACTGTGAATATTGGCACCAATGAAGATGTCAAAGAAGTGCGGATAAGCGCCAGACTCCCAGCATAGGCCAGAGCAGAACTCATCAGGCTTCTTCGAGAATACGCAGATATCTTCGCCTAGAGTTACGATGACATGGTTGGGTTAGACATCGAGGTAGTGGTGCACACATTACCACTTAAACCTGACATCAAGTTAGCCAAACAGAAACTACGTAGATGGCGACCACAATGGCTCTTGAAATTGAAGGAGGAAATAATGAAACAGCACAAAGTTAACTTCCTGAAGGTCGTTATTTACCTAGAATGGTTAGCGAATGTGGTTCCGGTACCCAAGAAAGATGGTCAGGTCCGAATGTGTATCGATTACAAAGACTTAAACAAAGCCAGCCCAAAGGATGATTTTCCACTCCCACACATTGATGTACTGATAGACAACACTGTAGGACACAAAATGTTGTCATTCATGGATGGATTTTCAAGATACAATCAAATCCGAATGGCTGAAAAGGATATGGAGAAAACGTCCTTTATTACCCCATAGGGAGTGTTCTGCTACTAAGTTATGCCATTTGGGCTCAAGAATGGGGCCACATATCAAAGGGCAATGATAGCTTTATTCCACGATCTCATGCACCAAGACATTAAGGTTTACGTGGATGATATGATTGCTAAGTCGAAAGAGCCTGAAAAACACATTGCTTGTTTGAGGAAGCTCTTTAATGGCTTGAGAAAGTATAAGCTGCGATTGAACCCCAACAAATGTGTATTTGGTGTGTCATCAGGCAAGTTGCTGGGGTACATCATTAGCCAAAGGGGAATCGAGGTAGATCTGAGCAAGGCCAAAGGCATCATTGAGATGCCTCCTCCTACAACAGAGAAAGAAGTCCGACGGTTGCTAGGGTGATTGCAGTATATCAGCCGATTCATTGCCCAATTGACACCAATTTGTGAACCAATCTTCAAGCTTTTGAGGAAGAACGCACAGGTCCACTAGAGTGAGGAGTGCCAAGAAGCATTTGACAAAATCAAGAAACTCTTGGCAAGACCACCAGTCTTAGTTCCTCCGACACTAGGGCGCCCTCTGTTGCTTTACTTGTCAGTGATACAACATTCAATGGGTGCAGTCTTGGGTCAGCATGATCAAACAGGTCACAAGGACAGGGCCATTTATTACCAGAGCAAAAAAATCAATGATTGCAAAGTTAAGTACACCGCAATCAAGAAAGTTTGCTTGTCCCTCGTCTAGGCCACATAGCGCTTAAGGCACTATATAATGGCATATCCAGTTCTATTACTGTGCCGACATGATCTTATGAAATACCTATTTCAGAAGCCAGCACTTGTGGGTAGATGTGTCAAGTGGCAAGTGCTGTTATCTCAGTTTGACATCACCTTTGTCACTCAGAAGTCGAAGAAGGGATAGGCTGTGGCTGATCATTTAGCAGATTTACCATTACTGGAATACCAACCCTTGCAAACCTGGTTCCCTGATGAGGATATATTGTTCACCATGGAGGAGGAAGAGCCAAAAACTCCTCGAGATGAAGATTAGTGGTAGCTTTACTTTGATGGAACAATTAACAAGAGGGGCATGGGTATTGATGCAGTGCTGGAAACTCCACAGGGACAGATGATCCCGCTTGCTCGAAAGTTAACCTTTGTATGCACCAATAATGTGGCGGAGTACAAGGCAAGTATTCTTGGCTTGCAGGTAGCATTAGAACATGGTGCACAGAAATTACATGTGCATGGTGATGCCATGTTGGTTATTTCTAAATTAAATGGCAACTAGAGAACCAAAGACCTGAAATTGGTTCCATACCACAATCATCTCTTAAAGTTGATGGCCAAGTTTGAGGAGATACGCTTTTCCTTTATGAATAGGGCCAAGAATGCTTACGCAGATGCACTGGCTACTCTTGCCTCTTAGTTGTCCATACCAGAGTATGACATAGTGAAGGTGTCAGTAACCTACACAGATCAACCACCACACTGCATGAGCATAGAAGAAGTAGATTCCACGGCGGAGCTCCTTTGGTATCATGACATCAAAGCTTACCTGGAAACTAGGAATCACCATCCAGACGCATCGGTGGCAGACAAAAAGACCATGATCTAGTTGGCTTTGAAATATGTGCTTGGAGCGGGCCACTTATACAGGAGGTCTTACAATCAGATGCTTCTACATTGTCTTGATAAAATGGAGGCCGCTACAATAATGTTGCAGGTGCATGCTAGGACATGCGGGCCTCACATGAATGGGGTAATGTTGGCTAAGAAAATAATGTTACAGGGTTATTTATGGTCAACCATGGAGACAGATTGCTATCAGTTTGTGCGAAGATGTCATAATTGTCAAGTCCATGGCAATTTTATTCATGCGCCACCACAGCAGCTTCATAGCATGTCGTCACCCTGGCCTTTCTCTACATGGGGAATAGACGTCATCGGAGCTACCTACCCAGCAGCTTCTAATGGACATCAGTACATCTTAGTGGCAATTGATTATTTTACAAAATGGGTAGAGGCAGCTTCTTACAAGACAGTGACTGCCTCCATGACAGAGAAGTTCATCAAGAACAACATCATTACCCAGTACGGGGTCCCACATTCCATCATTTCTGATAATGGGACAAATTTCACAGCCAAAAAGGTTGAGGATTTCCTGTGGGAGTTCCATATCAGACAGCACAAGTCCTCCCCGTATCGTCCGTAGATGAACGGTGCAGTAGCATCCGCCAATAAGAATCTAACTAAGATTCTTAAAAAGATGGTGGAGACGCATATGGACTAGCATGACAAGCTCCCATATGCTCTGTGGGCTTATAGAACATCAATCAGGACCTCAACAGGAGCTACTCCATATTCTCTAGTGTATGGTATGGAGGCAGTCCTACCAATATAAGTGGAGATACCATCGCTTAGAGTCCTGAAAGAAGTAGAGCTAGAGGAGGCGGAGTGGGCTGAGGACCGTGTCGTTCAATTGAACCTGATAGATGAGCATCGACTGCAAGCTACGCATCACGCACAATGCTATCAGAAGCGCATGGTCAAAGCCTATCAGAAGAAGGTCCGACCAAGAAGCTTTTTGCCAGGGGACCTGGTCTTGAGAGCAATACATCTCCCTGATAGTTGTGGCAAGTTCATGCCCAACTAGCGCCGACCATTCGTGGTCAGACAAGTCTACTCTGGAGGGGCTGTCATCCTTGAGGACATGGACCGCATCGAACAGTCAGAGCCAGTTCATTCATGCTACCTGAAAAAGAATTATCAGTGATCATAAATAGTGTGTCCTTACTCTGCGACACTAACAATTTCCTTCATGTATACATGAGGTCATGATCTTCTTACGTTCATGTAGCTTTGCATCACAGCACATACTAACCCTCATTCAGTATACGCATATATAGGCTGACATTTGTTTTCATCATCACATGCATGGATCTTAGCCCAATGATGATAGGCAGAATAAGCTTGCCAATGTGGGGAATGTGTAGCACCTCCTCAGGTAGATACTATTCAGGAACCTAGGGGGTGAGGGAGCCACCGTTCATTATGAATTGGGCGAAGCATCCAAGCTCCTCATGGACTCTGCACCTTCGAGAGGGAGATAAAATGTTAGGGGTGAGAGTGAGAGTGCGAGAAATAAAATAAAAAATATATATCTGAAAAAGGGCATAAAAGAATAAGAAGACAGAAGTCGCAAATAAAAGTCGGCCCTCAAGAGAGAAGCATGGCGGGTAGCTCAGCCCTCCAATTTATCTTGGAGAGGAGTCGGAGTGAACACCTAGAAGGCATGTTATAAAAGGGCCTAGCCAACCTTTTAAACAGTAGTAGCTCCCCACCATAGACCAGGTACTTATTACCTCCAAGCCAGGGATAGGGTGAACCCACATGCCTATGAGGGGAAAAGAATAAAGAATGAAAAACATAAAAAAAGCAAGTGTATGGTCCAATGGTGTTTGGAACGGAGCCCAAGACACAGTGCCCATTTCCAGAGAGCCACCCAAACACTAGGGGCATGGATAGAGTCTAGTGAGGTCTGGAATTGTTGTTCCCTTGTACTTGGCAGTAAGCATCCCAATGCTGAGAGCACCAATAAGATCCCACAAATCATTTAGCATGCATGCATCTCCTTTTTGCAAATATCATCCTAAAAACGTCACAGAGTATCGCTTGGTTCTCTTGGCTGGGATGTGACTTTCAGTTGAAGAGAATCATGAGGACATCACCTAAACCAGGGGCATGTCAGCTGCCCTATGGTTAGACACATTGAGCAAGTACTTGACCAAGGGCATGTAAGCTGCTCTGTTTGGTCAAGAGTCGTCCATGTCAGGCCAGGGGTATGTCAGTTGTCTTATGGTTAGATGCTTTGAGCTAACACTCGACCAGGGGCATGTCAGCTGCTTTGTTGGTCGAGGACCCTAGTAATCTACTAGGGGGCACAATCATCAGATAATCCTAATCTTCCAAGTTTGATAGCCACATCTCATTACTTGGGTACCTAGTCAGAACCAGTTGAAACCAGGGTTTTCCCTCAAAGTTGTGCACAAGATTTAGTCTATCCAACAACTCTCTATCTAGTCAGCTGTAGTTTATAGCTTTAGGCCAGTCTCTCTGGCTCTTACAATACCATTGCGCTGTATCATTTATCTATCTGCTTTGATTTTGCTAAGTACTGTTGAATGATGCAAAATTGAAATCTGTTTCTAAAATAATGTTTTTAAGCATGTCCTATGGTAGATCGTTTGCCCTTTCTGAGGAGTCTCGGGCCAAGAAAGGCTGAAGTGCCTTACAGATCATGGGTTTCCCTACGATGGTGGTGCCCACACACTGCTCAGAAGTGCTCCAAGCATGGATCAGCCAGTTGACTGAAAGTGATCGCGACAAGATGCGGATTTGGGGAATCTCTTCAAAGCTTCTGGATATCGCGAAGGTGGAGGTTTCCCATTACTTTCTGTGTGCAGCAGCCCGATTCTGGAAACCGTCTCATCATTTTTTTTGCTTTTGGAGAATCGAAATGACTCCAACCATGGAAGAGGTCCACAGAATATGTTGTCTACAGAAGTTCTTGGGACCCATCGTCTTTATGCAGTGCGACGGGTATTCTTCAGTCTTAAGTGAGCTAACTGGCTTGTCAACTAATGATTGTGGTCATCAGCTCATCTGTACAGACGGACTTTCTCATATGCTGAAACTAGCTAACTTTGATAAAGTGGCTAGAATGCGCACTTCTCTAGGCGACAATCTATGGCTGAAAGGCTTTGTTGTCTGTTTCCTGGGAGAATTGATATTCAGCCATGGCCAGATGGTTGTAAACATTGAAGTCGCTGAGATCGCTTTGGCAGTTGTTACCCATCAAATAGATCTAGCCCCAGTCATCTTGGCAGAATCTTACCGGGCTCCGGACCGGTCACTACGCCGCTGCCGACAGTTTTATGGCTATGGAGCTCTTGTACAGGTATGGTTGGATGCACATCTGGGTATAGAAGTCTTACGCCCGCAACCATCAGCCTTCGAATCCTACTGTCAAGGTGGCCATGCGCGCACACTCACCTCATTTCAGAAGGAGTACGAGCGTTTATAAAGCTTGACAGAACAGAAAATTCTCTAGCGCATTATTCCTTCAGCTTCACATAATTTTGAGGCCTTCATCAACACAGTCGACATGTGGCTTATCATCCTGCCAGGGTTGACTGGTGGAGTGTAATGCTACCCAATCTGTGTGATGCGACAATTCGGTTACCAACAAGATTCTTTTGTCCAGGGGCAAATGCTAGAGCGGTTACAAGAATACCCCCTGGGCTCCTACACTATGACTAAGGAGCTATCTCGTCTGCTCAGTGGCTCCGTATGATTGAGGGATCATACAGTCATACAAGGGAAGAGCTGCACAGTAGATTATGAAGCCGAAGTAGAAGAGACCTAGCAAATCTGTAGCGCTGCCCCGAGCCGTACACTCTTTGGAAAAGCCTCGGGCTCCAAAAGATCCAGAGATGACGCAGATTCTTAGCATTCATGTCATGTTACTGGTTCTTTGCAAATTGAAATACATGTAATCATTCCATTGACTCTGATAATAAATTCATCAGAACATTTCTACCCAGTGTGTTTGATTGATTTTGGTTGATGCGGAACAGAAATCGCCATCGTGACAGCACACGCATGACTGGTGCAGGATTCTACGTTCTTCTGCTTGTTGGCTTGGCACTGGGGACCATCAAGATAATAGTCGAGTATCTCGTTTTATTGCCTTGACTTGGACGAATGAAGTCTTCACAGCTGCTGTGCCAGATAAAGTGGAATACCCTCTCTCACCTTTGAGGTCCTATCCGAACGAACGAAATCAAGGCACCTCATCTCGCCTTTGAGGTCCTATCTAGACCGATAGAGTCAAGGCACCCCTCTCGCTTTTGAGGTCCTATCCGGACGGATGGAGTCAAGGCACCCCTCTCTCCTTTGAGGTCCTATCCAAACGAATGGAATCAAGGCACCCCCTCTCTCCTTTGAGGTCCTATCCGAAAGGACGAAATCAAGGCACCCCCTCTCACCTTTGAGGTTCTGTTTGGACGGACGGAGTCAAGGCACCCCTCTCGCCTTTAAGGTCCTATCCGAACAGACGGAATCAAGGCACCCCCTCTCGCCTTTGTGGTCCTGTCTGGAAGGATGGAGTCAAGGCACCCCTCTCACCTTTGAGGTCCTATCTGGACGGACGGAGTCAAGGCACACCTCTTGCCTTTGAGGTCCTATCCGAACGGACGGAATCAAGGCACCCCTCTTGCCTTTAAGGTCCTATCTGAACGGACAGAATCAAGGCACCCCTCTCGCCTTTGAGGTCTTATCCGAATAGACGGAATCAAGGCACCCCCTCTCGCCTTTGAGGTCCTATCCGGACAGACGGAGTGAAGGCACTCCTCTCGCCTTTGTGGTCCTATCCAAACGGACGAAATCAAGGCACCCCTCTCGCCTTTGAGGTCTTTTCCGAACAGACGGAATCAAGGCACCCCTCTCACCATTGAGGTCCTATCCGAATGGATGGAATCAAGGCACCCCCGCTCGCCTTTGAGGTCCTATCTGGACGGATGGAGTCAAGGTACCCCTGTCGCCTTT
The DNA here is from genome assembly GCA_024699735.1 of Posidonia australis. NCBI lineage: Eukaryota > Viridiplantae > Streptophyta > Magnoliopsida > Alismatales > Posidoniaceae > Posidonia > Posidonia australis. Next base: position 13,706 of record JAMKQA010000257.1, read on the forward strand.
GAGGTCCTATCCGAACAGACGGAATCAAGGCACCCCTCTCGCCTTTGAGGTCCTATTTGAATGGACGGAATCAAGGCACCCCTTTCGCCTTTGAGGTCTTATCCGAACGGACAGAATCAAGGCACCCTCTCTCACCTTTGAGGTCCTATCCGGACGGATGGAGTCAAGGCACCCCCTCTTGCCTTTGAGGTCCTATCAGGACAGACGGAATCAAGGCCTCCCCTTCTCTCCTATCTAGACTACCGGATGTAGTATAGATGTTCCCATCTGCGGTTTGCTCCGTCTGAATGAACCTCAATACCCCTCCTTTCTTTCTGAGATCCGCTCTAAATGAATGGAATCAAAGTGAACTGTATTCCTCCTTCCTTTGGGTTGGTATCCCAAACTACTCGGGCAATCCCTGTGATGCCTGATCGATTCCCCACTCTCTTTGTTTCTTTCCTCCTTTGGGCTGGTAGCCCGAACTACCCGGATGACTTCCGTGACAGTCACTTCTCGGTCGGCAAGCAACGCGAGTCTTGTTCGGTGCTTTTCTCGACAAGTGTGATAGCCAGTCATGTCTTTTAGGACTTGATTGGTCGTCAACTTGTCAGTATTTGGTCATCTGTGTTGTTTTCTTTGGTATTTGGCTTCGGCTATGGCGACGAGACCTCTAGTGCATTCACCGATTGGTGGCTTGTTGCCGGTAACTTACTCTTTCTTACGGCTTCAGGCGGGGTGTCTTTGTCAACCATGAGCATCGGTCTCTGTTCTACTCGTCCTTCAACCTAGCTCAGGAAGGGGCATCTGTAGACACCCCGATTTTCCAATTTTGTAGGATGAAAGTGTGATGGCTGGGTTGTTAACCACAAGTAGATCCATTAGGCCCATTTAGTCCATCAAGGCCCATGAAAGCCTACATAGGCCCACAATGCCCACATAGGCCCACCAAGGCCCATTTAGCTCCCCAAAGCCCACTTGGGCCCATGAAAGCCTACTTTGGCCCATGAAGGCCCCTAAGCCCAATAAGCGCATAAAGGCCCACAATGCAACAATTCAGCCCATTTTCTTCTCTTTTTTCTTCCAACCCAACACCCATTCCTTCTCCCCTCTCTTCTAACAAATCCAGCCACATCTATAGCCCATCCTTTTCTCCCATCTTCTCCAACCCATCTCACCATATCACCCAGTAGCAGCCCTGGACAAGCTCGAGCCTCCGCGAGCCAGAGCCGCTGGATGTGCTGCTGCAAGCTTGGACTGCCGTTGGTCTCTGTCAATGCTCAAGGGGACAGAAGGAGCGTGGAGGACAACAGTTCGTTAGTCTGTTAGAGGTTTTTAGTTTGTTGGAGAGTTAGTTAGTTGGTTGGAGAGTTCTGTTAGGTGGTTTGTTGGCTCTGTTACATAGAGAAATGGGTTGTTAAGTCGCTGGACCTCATCTATAAATAGGGGGTACAGAGCGAGAATTGAAAAAAAAAGAGGAGAGAGGAGAGATCCCAAAGCTCTGAGTCGTCTTCCCGTGGTGATCTTGAGTGCGACAGCCAGCCCTGGAGCCTTCCTTAGCCATCTCTAGTCGTCCGTGCTACTACAAAACCAGGTACGCCCTCCTTTCGCTTCCATTGCCTTCAATTCTAGTTTCCTAGGATCCCTTGAGTCTTCCCGAGTTGATTCCAATCGATCCAGAGGATTCCTCTAGTCGGAATCAGCCCCCAGGCCTTCCCGGAGCTGTTTTTCGGTGGCCTTGGTGGGGGGCTGTTCCAGGGCTTGTCCCTGGCCCTAGAACCCTAGGTCTACTTCTCCTAGTCTCCCTCATGCCTTTCCGCCCCTCAAGTTCCTACTCCAACTGGTGCGGAGGCCTCCACCCGAACCTCGTCGGAATCACGACGTCCCGTCAGAGCCAGAGAAGAAGACTGTTCCCAGAGAAGACGCCACTCCTCCAGCCACTCCGCACCGCTCCAAGCTTCCAGAAACGCTCCACGGCACGTCCCAAGTACTCTTGAGCCTTTAGATCCACGCCACATGCCCTGGACAGCCGTTGCAGTCGAGATCGTCGGAGAAGAATCGCATCGACGGCGAGCTTGGTTCGAGGATGGAGGAAGTGCCCCATTCTCGCTTTTGGAAGAGGGGAAGGACTCTTCTCATTGCCTCCTAGCCTCTTGGATCCCTGAGTGCTGCGCCACAACCCTCTTGGAGCTCTCTTCTTCCCCAACGCCGTCGCTGGAGTGCTTCGACAGTTAGGTGAGTTTGAGGCCCACTCCCACCATTGGATGCTCGATCCAGACTGTTGGATCTACTCTCCTCCTCTTCTTCTTGCTTCCTGTGGGATCAGACCACGGGGTAGCATTCAGTGACCTCTCCGGCGGTCGTCGACGGCAGAGCTTCGTCGCCGGCGGCCGTCGTTGCCTTTTCTTTTAAAAACAATTTAAAACTTTTTTATTTTAATAAAATTCTGAAACTTTCTGTCTATTGCATTTAGGTCCTTTTTTATTACAAATAGGTTTTTTTCTTACACTTAGGTCCTTACTCATTTTTCTTAAATCGTTTAAATAAAGTTTTAACTAAAAATATTACATTATGCTCCCTGAGCATTCAAAATAATGTTTTCCAGGTTTAAAAGTTTAACCAAAACCCCCAGAGTTTCTTTTCACGTATTTTAATCCAATATTTTTGCATAAAGGACCCTAAACTCCTCTAAAACCTTCCTAAATGCATATTTTGCTGGTTAAATTGCATTAAAACCCCTGGACTCTACTAAAACTCCTCAGAATGCATTTTCTTTGGTTAAATTGCATTTTAGACCCTGAACTTTATTGAAAATCATTCTGAATGCATATTTTGCTGGTTGAATTGCATTAAAACCCCTAAACTTCACAAAAACTCTTCTGAATGCTTCGATTCACTAGGTAAATTGCATTTTAGTCCATAAACTTCATTGTTTTCACACTGAATACTTGTTTTCAAGAGTAAAATTACTGAATTGCCCCTGAAACTTTCTGATTTCAATATGGACTCTTTTTCTTGCATATTTTGCCCTGAATTTCCACTGAATTGCTTTAAATGCATGTTTTAGTGGTAGAATTGCATTTTAACCCCTAAGAAACATCAATTTGGCTAGAAATGCACATATTTGCACATTTGACCATAGATTTCTTCATAATTGCATAGAATGTGTTTTCCTATGTATTTTTGATGATTTGGGATTTAGAATTTCAGTTTTTATTCAGAATTTGTGTTTTTTGCACAAAGGCCCTTGGAATTCGTATTTTTACACTCACACATGCATTTTGCACATTTTGTCGCACTTTTTCATGCAAGTTTTCTTGCCTTTTCTTCCTTACATTGCGCACGCATTTCTAGCTTGCTTCAAGCGTGGTTTTCTCGTTGTTTCTCGGATTTCCCTCGCTTTTCATGTTTTTAACTTGATTTAGTTTTCCATTGCCTGAGGGCGTACAGTAAAAGGCTTAACAAAGCTGACATGGTCCTGAAAAGAGGATTATTTTCCCCAATTTGATTTTCTCATATTTATCCAAATTTCCACTGATTTGCGAGACGCTTTCCGCGAATTTCTCGATTTTCACGATTTTCCTCATCGCCCAAGGGTGTACAATAAAGCGGCATTCTTAATGCCTACATTTGTCCCTCAGATTAATTTTTCCCCTTTATTTCGTTTTCTCTCTTTGATTTGGTATGTTTTCTAGTCATCATTAGCATACGCATTTAGAATAAGCAAGCACACATTTAATAGACCATTGACAAGTAGGAAACCTAGAAAGACCGAGTTTTCTCAGGCACATGGGGGTGCCTAACTCCTTTCCCATGCGTAACCAGAATCCTTACCCGTTCTCTAGCCCGCATTCATTTGTGCATTATATCCATTAGGCACGGAGCACACATGTTTTTTGCATCTTGTTTGCTTCTTGGTTTTCTTGTGTGTTTGGTTTTCCTCGTCTTTCCATTAAAAGACTAGGTGGCGACTCCTTTTCTTATCCTTTCTTATCTTTCCTTGGTGTTTCCGAGTCTAGCCTTCTTCTCCAGATTCACCATTTTCGTCGTGACCATATCAGGTCTCCTCGAGTGCTTCCACGCACCCGATAGAGGAGAGCCGTCCTGGGTTCCATCGGCATGGTCACAATTAGAGCCAAAAATTTATAGGCAGATGCACTGGCAACCTTGGCTCTCAATACTTGAAAAGCGCACAGTCGTCGTATCAGTCACCCGAGCAGGCAGCCCGTCCATAGAGGAAGTGGACCCGTCAGCAGATTTTCCCTGGTATCACAACATTTAAACCTTCCTAGAATTAGGCGATCTCCCAACCAGCACATCAGTAGCAGATAAGAAGACCATGACGCGCTTGGTGTCAAGATATGTGTTGGGTGGAGGGCATCTGTACATAAGGTCATATAACCAGATGCTTTTGCGATGTATCAACAAGAAGGAGGCCAATACCTTTATGCTTCAAATTCACGCCGAGACATGTGGCCCTCACATGAATGGATTATTGTTAGCCAAGAAGATCATGTTATAGGGCTACTTTTGGTCGACCATGGAAGCCGATTGTTGTCGATTTGTGCACAGTGCCACAACTGCCAGATTCACGGGAAGTTCATACATGCTCCTCCTCAACAGCTGCACAGCATGTCTTCACCATGGCCTTTCTCTACTTGGGGAATAGGCGTCATCGAAGCCATCCATTTGACATCATCTAATGACCACAATTACATCTTGGCGACCATAGATTACTTTACCAAATGGGTGGAAGCGGCCTCTAACAAGATTGTCACAATTGTAGCCACAGAAAAGTTCATCAAGAACAACATCATAGCCTAGTACAGGGTGCCACACTCCATTATCTTAGACAATGGCAAGAATTTCATAGCTCAGAAATTGGAAGATTATTTGCAAAGCCTCAAGATCAAACATCACAGATCTTCCCCGTACCGCCCATAGATGAAAAGTGTCACGGAGTCAACTAACAAGAACCTGATCAAGATCCTGAAGAAGAGCGCCAAGACGCATAAGGATTGGCATGAAAAACTCTCATATGCGCTATGGGCCTACAAAACTTTAGTCTAGACATCAATAGGAGCGACACCTTACTCAATGTTGTTTGACATGGACGCGGTCCTACCAGTTGAAGTAGAGATCCCATCACTCAGAATCTTGAGGGAGGCTGAGCTAGAAGAAGCTACATGGGTCGAGGACATATGTATCTAGCTGAATTTGATTGATGAGCGCATACTACAAGCCATGCACAATGCCTGCTGCTACCAAGGGAGAATGGCAAGATCATATTAGAAAGGAGTCCGACCCAGGAGCTTCGCACTTGACTATCTAGTTCTGCGGGCCATAGATCTCCCTGATGGTTGAGACATATTCCGACCTAACTAGCATGGTCCCTATATCATCAAGCAAGTCTATTCGGGTGGTGCAACAATCCTCGAAGACATGGACAACGTCGAGCTATCCAGGCCAATCAACGCATGTTATCTGAATAAGTACTACCAATGAGCGGAAGGTGTATATCCTCGCCTCGCAAAGTATCCTTTCGCACATCATGCATCATCCCCCACTCTACATGCATACATATCTGTAGAATAAAAGGCAACCCATGTGCATCTAATCCATAGCATTTGTTTTTTGCTTTCGTGCACATCAATAACTTAGGCATATCAATAACTACATGCATCTATGCATAAATGCATCAACATAGTATCTCGATGATGAAAATTGGAATAGCCTACTTGAGAAGGGTCTATATCTCTTCAATTGATACAACCCAGACACCTTAGCGACCGAGGAAGCCACCCGAACATGGTTAGGCGAAATGTCCAAACTCCCTAGGGACTTACATCTCCAGAGGGAGATAAATAGGAGTGAGCATGAGTGCGAGCCAAAATAAAAAATAAACATATCCACAAGGGCACAAATGAAATAAAGAGACAGAAGTAGTAGACAGAAGCCAGCCCTAAAAGAGAGAGGCAAGTAGGCCAATTCTATCCCTATCACTTACCTTGGGGAGGAGTCGAAGCAAGCATCCAAAGAATCCAAATGACCAAAGGAACTAGCCACCCCTCACATACAATTATAGCAGCCCCATCCAAATCCAGAAGCCCATTACCCCCTAAGCAAGGGTTTGAGCGAGCCTACAAGCCTAAGAAGGAGAAAAGAAACGAGCCAAAAGTCAAAAGTAGGTTTAAGTCCCCATGAGTTTGCAATGGAGCTTAACTTAGTGAATCATCCATTCTGGAGAGTCAGCCACAGCCTAGAAGACTTGGTAGTGTCTTGTGAATCGAGGTCTTCTCCTCTTCTCATAGCAGGCATCATTAGCATTCCAAATCCTAAGGGTGATACAACATAATACTATCATTCCTACATGCATTATCGTTTGTCCACTTTGCAAGGTTTCGCTGGGTCCTAAACCATGGGCATGTCAGCTACTCTTTGGCCAAAGACCTAGCGAAGGATACCGTACACTATGGGCATGTTAGCCTTCTTTGTGGTGATAACCTTCCATGTCAACTAGGGCCATATTAGCTGTCCTCTTGGTTGACCCGTCTTAGGACAGTATCTTCGTCTAGAACATGTTGTCTGCTTTATAGCTCGAGTGCAAGAATGAGCAGAACAATAGCCATAACCCTCCAAGATCAGAACAAAGACAGAATATCAGTACTCCCCTAATCAACAGGCGAGAACACAGTCGATGAGCCAGTGCCAGAGTCAAACTCCCTAGAGGTCTGTAAGAGACCAAATAGTGAACTTGGAGAATTGTTAGAAATCATCTAGCAAGTCTGCTTTATTCGAGAAGGAAACAATTCCCTCGTGAAGCCCTTATTCAGCCAAGCACCACGTATCAATGTACAATATGAGTAACGATTTACCCATATCAACCATCATCATCCTATAGCACTGATAGCATCAAGTGAACAAGCAAAGCATTCACATAGTGAAGTAGATAGCTACACACAAAACAAACCTTTTTGCTAGCAAGCAAGTTGTATATAGCCTTTATCCTTCTTCTCGTGACTCCTTTAATCTAGAGGAGATCTGACTCACTGTTTCCCTAAGACCTAGGAATAGCCTTTATCCCTTTTCTCGCGACTCCTTTGAGCCCAGAGGGGATCCGAGTTGTTGTTTCCTTGAGTCCTAGGAACAACCTTTATCCCTTTTCTCAAGACTCCTACTCTAGAGGAGATCTGAGTCGCTGTTTCCTTGATTCCTAGGAACAATCTCTATCACTTTTCTCGTGACTCCTCTGAGCCGAGAGGAGATCTGAGTCAATAGTTCCTTGAGTCCCAAGATAAGCCCATATCCCATTTCTTGTGACCCCTCTAAGCCCAAAGGATATCTGAGTCGCTGGTTCCTTGAGTCCTAGGACCAGCCTTTATCCCTTTTCTTGTGACTCCTTTGAGCCCAGAGGAGATCTGAGTCGCTGTTTCCTTGAGTCCTAGGAGCAACCTTTATCCCTTTTCTCGTGACTCATCTGAGTCCATAGGAGATCCGAGTCACTAGTTCGTTGAGTCTTAGGACTAGCCTTTATCCTTTTTCTCGCGACTCCTATAAACCCAGAGGAGATCCGAGTCACTATTTCCTTGAGTCGTAGGAACAGCCTTTATTCCTTTTCTCATGACTCCTTTGAGCCCAAAGGAGATCCAAGTCATTGTTTCCTTAAGTCCTAGGGACAACCTTTATCTCTTTTCTCGCGACTCCTCTAAGCCTAGAGGTGATCCGAGTCATTGTTTCCTTCAGTCCTAGGACCAGCCTTTATCTTTTTCTCACGACTCCTCTGAGATTAGAAGAGATCCAAGTCGTTGTTTCCTTGATTCCTAGGAACAACCTTTATCCCTTTTCTCGCGACTCCTATGAGCCCAGAGGGGATTCGAGTCGCTATTTCCTTGAGTCCTAGGAACAACCTTTATCCCTTTTCTCGTGACTCTTCTAAGCCCAGAGGAATTCTGAGTCATTGTTTCCTTGAGTCCTAGGAACAACCTTTATCCCTTTTCTCGCAACTCCTCTGAGCCCAGAGGTGATCTGAGTTGTTATTTCCTTGAGTCCTAGGAACAACCTTTATCACTTTTCTCGTGACTCCTTTGAGCCCAAAGGAGATCCGAGTCACTGGTTCCTTGAGTCCTAGGACTAGCCTTTATCCTTTTCTCGCGACTCCTTTGAGCATAGAGGAGATCTGAGTCGTTGTTTCCTTGAGTCCTAGGGATAGCCTTTATTCCTTTTCTCGCGACTCCTTTGGGTTTGGATGAGAACTGAGTCGTTGGTTCCTTGAGTCCTAAGACCAGCATTTATCCTTTTCCCTCGTGACTTGTCTGAGTCCGAAGGAGATCCGAGTCACTATTTCCTTGAGTCCTAGGACCAACATTTATCCTTTTCTCTCGCGACTCCTTTGAGTCCGGAGGAAATCCAAGTCGCTAGTTTCTTGAGTCCTAGGACCAGCATTTATCGTTTTCTCTCGTGACTCCGCTAAGTCCATAGGAGATCCGAGTCACTGGTTCCTTGAGTCCTAAGGCCTGCATTTATTTGTTTCTCTCGTGACTCTTTTAAGTCTGAAGGTGATCTGAGTCGTTGGTTCCATGAATCCTAGGAACAACCCCCATCCCTTTTCCCCTTGACTCCTCTAAGACCAGAGGAGGTCTGAGCTGTTGTTTTCTTGCATTCGAGGACCAACCTTTATCCCTTAGGCTGATAACCCTAAGTATCCGACGATGAGTTTGTCAACTCATAACTGGGATGATAACCCTAGCTATCTGGCGACGAGTTCGTCAACTCATCACTAGGCAGGTCACCTTGCCACCTTAGGCAACGAGCACGTTAGCCTTATCTAGCAGTCTCCGTTGCACGATTTCAGAGTGGCCACTAACCTATTACCCAACATTTCACAGTAGTTTATGACTTTTATGTTTGCATTGGTATATATGAAATATTGTTGTGTGGAACAAAGTGATTTGTCATTTTGAATATTTTAATAATGCTTTGTAGACTTGAATCAAGAGAAGTCACGGCTCCCTTATCGGTCATGGGTTTCCTTACGATAGTTGTACCGATGAGTTGCTCAGATGTTCTCCGGACGTGGAATGGAAAATTAACAGACGGTGATCGTGACAAGCTGTGAGTTTGGGGAATCTCCACAAAATTCTTAGACATTGCAAATGTGGAGGTCTCCCATTACTTTTTGTGTGCAGCCGTCCGATTCTGGAAGCCTGCAAACCACATATTCTGCTTCAGAAGAATTGAGTTGACTCCTACTTTGGAAGAGATCCGTTAGGTGTGTTGTCTGCCAAAGTTTCTTGGGCCCACTATTTTTATGAGGTGCGGCAGATACTCTTCAGTGTAGAGTGAACTGACTGGCCTGTCAACCGATGATTGTGGTCATCAACTTATCTGTACTGATGGGTAATCTCCCATGCTACAACTGACTTACTTTGACAAGGTAGCCGAGATGTGCACCTCCTTGGGCGATGAGCTATGGCTGAGAGCTTTTGTCGTCCGCTTTTTAGGCAAGCTGGTGTTTAGCCATGGTCGAACAGTCATGAACATCGAGGTTGTAGAGATTGCCTTGGCAGTGATAACCTGTCAGATAGACCTGACCCTAGTTATCCTAGCAGAGATTTAACGGGCCTTAGACCAGTCATTGCGATGGTGCCAACATTTCTATGGTTGTGGAGCTTTTGTACATGTATGGTTGGCCACTCATCTGGGTGTAGAGGTCTTACGCCCACAACGGTCAGCCTCTGCACCTTATTGCCAAAGTGGTCATGCTTATACACTCACATCAGTTCGCAAGGAGTATGAGCGGCTGGAGAGTTTGATAGAAGACAAGGTGACCTGGCGCATAATTCCTTTAGCAACTCATAACTTTGAAGCTTTCTTCAATAATACCGACATGCAGCTTATCATCCTCTCGAAGCTGGCTGGTGGTGTCGAATATCATCCAATTCATGTGATGCGGCAATTCAGCTACCGACAAGATTCCTTTGCTCAAAGCCTAATGCCAACTCGTTTCCAGGAGTACCCCCCTGAGCTCTTACATTGTGACAAAGGAACTATCACGCCTGCTTAATGGCTCCATCCGATCGAGCGATCTTATAGTCATAGAAGGGAAGGGTTGTTCAACTGATTACGAAGCTGAAGCGGAAGAAACCTAGCCGATCTGTGGAGCTGTCCCGAGTTCTACACTGTTTTCCAAAGCTAGAGGCTCTAAGAGGTCCATGGATGATGCAGACTCTTGACATTTGTGTTATGCTACTTGCTCACTGCATGCCGAAATAAATGTAATCACTTCATTATATTCGACTGTTATAATAAGTTCATTAGGACACATCTGCCAGCTTGTGTGGATGCTTGTGATTGACAGGAAGTCGCCATAGCAACAACATATGCTCAACTATTTCAAAATTGCTGCCCTTTTCTACTTGTCGACTTGGTGCTGGGGTCTACTTGGTTAATAGTTGAGAATATCGTTTTGTTTCCTAGGCCTAGACAAATGAAGCTGTCATACGCTTTTGTACCAGGTGGGATGGAACCCAATCTGTTTTGTTTGGACTTGCTCAAGTCGAACAAGTGCCATTTCTATCCTCTTCTAGGTCGGGCGAGGTCTAGATGATCCCATCCTAGATTCGCTTCAGACGGACGAATCTTGATGCCATTTACACTATTTTACTAATCGGGCTAATACCCCAAACTATCCAGTTGACAACCATCACATTGTCAAGAGTGGGCTGATAACCCTAACTATCTAGCAACGAGTCCGTCAACTCATTATCAGGCTGATACCCCAAACTATTCGGTTGACAATTGTCACACTATCAAGAGCGGGCTGATAACCCTAAATATCCAGCAACATGTCTGTCAACTCATCATCGGGTTGATACCCCAAACTATCCGGCTAACGACGTCACATTGTCTAGAGTGGGTTGATACCCCCAAACTATCCGGTTGATATCTATCATCCGTCTATCCTCTGTCGGCAAGTCTGATATCTTGCCATGCATCCTTTCGATCTGAAAGGTCTATCATTTGCCAAGTCCCCCTTATCGTGCGACAAACTCGATAGTCTTGTCTAGGCATCCCTTGGCACGAGTCGAGAAATCCCTCGCGCTCCCCTCCTTGAGCTGATGGGCTACCTACTCGTCACCAGCATCGTCTTCATGCATCAACATCGTCCTCATGCATCACCTAGCATCAGGGTCATCCTTTGCATCAGCATCATGCATGGGCCATGAGCCATGACTTTCAGTGCATCCACCGAATAAGTGATCCACGGCCCTACAGCAAGTACCACTCTCCCGCAGACTCAAGCGAGGTGTCTTGTCAACCCTAAGCATCGGTCTCGATTCCCTCGACCTCGCTCAAGGAGGGGCATATGTAGACACCCCAATTTTGTAGTCACTTGGCAATAGGCTCCTCTGGAAAGACGTTCTGGTTGCGACCACCAAAATCCTAACTCTCAAACCTAAACCCTAGACCCTAGCTCAATCTAAACCCACATAAGCCCATTCAGGCCCACACAAGCCCACTTTGACCTAATTTAAGCAAAACCCATAATTAAAAATCAAAACAAAAAAAAACTCATTTCAAACATTTAAAATCCAAATTAATCAAATAAAAATCCCAATTAAAACCAAAATTAAATAAAATCCACTTAAATTTACTTAAAATCCAAAATAATTAAGTAAAAGTCCTAATTAAAACCAAAATCAAATAGAATCCACCTAAGCCACTTAAAATCCAAATTTAATTAAGTGAAAACCCTAATTAAAATCAAAATCAAATAAAATCCATTTAAACCATTCAAAATCCAAATTAATTAAGTGAAAATCCTAATTAAAACCAAAACCAAATAAAGTCCATTTAAACCATTTAAAATCCAAGTTAATAAAGTCAAAACCCTAATCCATGTTAATTAAGTGAAAAACCCTAATTAAAACCCTAATCAAGTAAAACCCAATAAAATCCAGTAAAAATTAAATCAAATTAAAAAGAAATTCTAGTCCAAACAAAAATCAAGCAAAAAACCAATGAAATCAAAATCTAAGTCAAAACCCTAATAAAAACCAATTAAAACAAAGTTTAAACTAAATCCCTAGTTAAATCAAGTAAAACACTAATTAAATCTAAATTAAAACTCAAACATAAAACTTTAATCCATTTAAATTTAGAAAAACTCTAAAATAATAGAATCCTAAAACCCTAATTTAAGGTTGTGAGCATGCCGGTGGAATCAAACACGACTCTCCTTACAGGTGCGTGGAAGCACATGAGGAGTCCTGATACGGTCATGGCGAAGATCGTGAATCCAAAGAGGAAAACTAGATTCGGAAACACCAAGGAAGATAAGAAAGGATAAGGAAAGTAGTTGCCACCTAGTCTTTTAATGGAAAGACGAGAAAAACCAAACACAAAAGAAAACCAAGAAGAAACAAGATGAAGAAACATACATGCTCCGTGCCTAATGGATGTAATGCACAAATCAATGCGAGCCAGAGAAAGGGTAAGGATTTTTGTTACGCATGGGGAAGGGGTTAGGCACCCCCATACACCAGAGGAACTCGGTCTTGCTAGGTTTCCTACTTGCTAAATGGTCTATTGGATGTGTGCTTGCCTATTCTGAATGCACATGCTAAAGATGACTGAAAAACATGTCAAATCAAAGATAAAAAAATAATAAAACGAAAAAAGATAATCAAAGGGACAAATGTAGACATTGAGAATGTCACTTTACTATACGCCCATAAGTGATGAGGAAAATCGTGAAAATCAACAAACTCTCAGAAAGTGCCTTGCAAATCAGCGAAAACTCGAAGAAATCCAAGAAAATCAAATTGGAGAAAATAATCCTCATTCGGGATAATGTCGACATTGTTAAGCCTGTTAATGTACGCCCTCGGGTGATGAAAAGGCAAATCAAGTCAAATTCGCGAAAATCGGAAGAAATCCAAGAAACAATGAGGAAACCAAGCATGAAATGATTTAGAAATGAGTGCGCGAGGAAAGGCAAAAGGCACAAGAAAATATGCATGAAAAAGTGCAACAAAATGTGCAAAATGCATGTAAGAGTGTAAAAATGTAAATTCCAAGGGCCATTGTACAAAAAATCCAAATTTTGAATGAAAATTGAAATTTTGAAGCTAAATCATCACAAATACATAGAAAAACAAATTTCATGTAATTTTCAAGAAATCTAGCGTCAAATGTGCAAATCTGTGCATTTTTGGTCAAATTGAAGATTCATAGGGGTCAAAATGCTATTTTTCCATTAAAACATGTATTTAATGCAATTCTGTGGAAATTCAGGGTAAAATATGCAAGAAAAAGGGTCCATGTTTGAAAACAGAAAGCTTCAAGGGCTGACATGTAAATTTACCCTAAAAAACATGCATTCAGTGTGAAATTAGTAATGTTTATGGGCTAAAATGCAATTTAAGTCACATTAGAGCAAATATTTGAATTCTCAGGGTTTAACTATCAATTTTGAAAGAGAATTATGCTTTAAGAGGAATTTCAATGAAGTTTAGGGGTTTAACTACAATTTAACCAGAGAAATTTGCTTTCAGAGGTATTTTAATGAAGCACAGGGGTTTAACTGCAATTTAACTAGAGAAATATGTTTTCAGAGGTAGTTTCGTGAAATTTAAGGTTTTAAATGCAATTTTTGAGCATATTTGAGTGAATGTTTAAGTATCTAGGGTTTAATTTGCAATTTTAACAGAGAAATATGCATTTAGAACTATTTCAACAAAGTTTAGGATTTTTTATGCAAAAAAGCTAGATTTTAATGTGTGAAAAGAAACTCTGGGGGTTTTTGTCTAATTTTTAAGCTTGGAAAACATTATTAAGAAAGCTCAGGGGGCACATTGCAATATTTTCAAATCAAACTTTATTCAAACGATTTAAAAAAATGTGTAGGGACCTAATAGTAAGGAAAATGACCTATTTGTAAGAAAATAAGGACCTAATGTAACAAAACAAAAGTTTCAGAAATTTAATCAAAGAGAACTTATTTTTATATTATTTGAAAGGAAAAAGAATCGACAGTCGTTGACGACGGAACTCCGCCGTTGACGATAGCTGGGGATGCTCCGGCCGTCGGCGACGGAACTTCGCCGTTGACGATAGTCGGAAAAGGCTACCCATCTCCCTCACCGTCGTGGCACTTCGGTGACGGCGCCAGAGAAGAAGGAGGCTGCTGATGGGCCGCAGCGCGTTGCTCAAGGGTCCAATGAGCTCAGTGGTGCGGTGAGGAACATTTCCCCTCTTCCAAAAGCTAGAATGGGACACTCCTCCCATCCTCGGACCTCGCTCGCCATATCAACATGATCAAACTCCAGCGAGCTCGACTGTGGAGGTGATCCAGGGCTCTTGACTTGGCTCTGACGGCTCTAGAGCACTGGGGGCGTGCCGTGGAGTGTTTCTGTAGGCTTGGAGAGGCACAACGATGCAAGAGGCACGCGTCCCTTCGCTATTTACAGTCTTCTTCCCCAACGACAATGAGACGTCGCGATTCCGACGAGTTTCTGGTGGAGGATCAGGGAGGCAGCGAAACGACGCGCAGAGGGCTGGAAGGGCTAGGGGTGGTCTGGGAAGGAGGATCCATGGCCTTGGGGCACGATCTGAGTAACAGATTCATCCCCCCACCTAGGTCACCAGAAAATCGCTCCAGCGAGGCCAAAAACTCTGATTCCAGCTAGAGAAAACCTCTGACATGTCTAGAATCGCTTAGGGAAGATGGAGGGAGACCAGAGAAGCTAAAATGAAGAGGAATTGAAGCTTGTGGAGGGCATACCTGGTCTGATAGAGAGCTTGGCCGTCGGAGCTCGCCGGAGATGGCTGAAACTCTTAATTCTCTCCTCCACGAGCTTCCTCCTTGCTCCAGGGTCACTCTGGTTGCTTTGATTGGGAGAAAAAGCTTTGGGAAGCCCTCCTCTCAATTTTCCAAAAGTCCCTTTTTCACTTGCAAATGGGGCTATTTATAGGCTTCCAAATGGCTTGGTTGGTTGTTATGGTTAGAGTGGAAGGTGGTTAAGAAGAGGTGGGAAGTGATTAAGGTGGTTAAGAAGAGGTGGGAAGTGATTAAGGTGGTTGGAGTGAAATGAGAAGTGGTTAAGGTAGTTAAGAAGAGGTGGGAAGTGGTTAAGGTGGTTGGAGTGAAGTGGGAAGTGGTTAATGTGGTTAAGAAGAAGTGGGAAGTAGTTAGGGTGGTTGGAGTGAAGTGGGAAGTGGTTGGAGTTTGACTTATGGTTTAGGATTTGACTTATAGTTTAGGGTTTGACTTATGGTTTAGGATTTGACTTAGGGTTTGACCTAGGTTTAGGGTTTGGATTAGGGTTTTGAATTTAATTTAGGTCTTAACCTAGGGTTTAAGGTTTGGATTAGGCTTTTACCTAGGTTTTACGGTTTATTTAGGGTTTTATGGTTTTGTTTAGTTTTTTAGGGTTTTTCTAGGGTTTTATGGTTTGGTTTGGTTTTGTATTTTAGGGTTTTTCAAGGGTTTTCCTAGGGTTTTTTTTTTTTTTTTTATTAGACTTGGAAATTATTGAGCCCCAAGAGACCCTAAATTAGATAACTCAAAAGGATCTGAATTACAAGTGGGGAGGACAAACGCCAAAGCCCCAAAGACTATTTGCGCCTAGAACGAAGGTAGGGTAGGCCAGCCTTTTCCAAGCACAGGGTCCCTTTAACAAAATTTGGCAACTCACCAAAAGTAGTCGTTGTTATGAATTGTTGGGAGTCGACGCTAAGATTCGCCAAAAAGTCGGCAACCGAATTCGCCTCCCTGTAGATGTGAGAGATGGAATTGGATTGCCTCACCAGTAACGTGACGCCCCTCCACTCATTCCGAAGCCTCTAGTCAAAGCAGCGACCACCCTGTAGCATGTTTACCAAAATCTCGGAGTCAGATTCGATGACCAGATTCGACAGCTCGAGACCCAACTGCAAGAACAGAGCTAAGCCGTCCTTCAGAGCTTTGAATTCAGCCACCATGTTGGTACTACCATAAAAATTTGAAACAGCAGCAATGAAGTGACCACGATGGTCCCTGATAACACCACCCCCCCCACCAAGACCAGGGTTGCCACGTACAGCCCCATCAACATTCTGTTTGAAAAACTCAACGGGAGGTTTGCTCCAGATGACAAAGATGTGAGAAAACTTGGCAGAGGGAATCCCAGAAATATTAAAATTTTGAAGAATGCTGACTTCTTCATCACTGAAACACTTAAGGTTTTTCAGCAGCAATGCAAAGTCAGATGTCCAACGTCTGATATTCAGCAGAATCTGATAAACAGAAAGGCTTTTGCCCCCATACCTGGTAGAACATCTGGCTTTCCAGATTTCCCAGAGCACAGCAGCAGCCATTAAACGTTGGAATTTCTGATGGTAGGACTCCTTGCTCTGCTTGATGAATAGGTGGTGTAACCAATGGAAGAAGGAATATTCCAAAACTTTGTCCAAGTGAAAACAACTGGCATACCAGTTCCAACATATGGATGCCCATTTCCCAGGAAAGAAGAGATGGCAAAAAATTTTAGGATGTGGATTAGACCTGCAACAGATGCATTTAGAAGGCATGGCGAAACCCATCTCCTGAATTTTATCATCCGTGGGAAGTCTACCCCAGAAAAGTCTCCAGAGAAAGAAGGAGATTTTGGTAGGTAAAAACGCATCCCATATGCCAGAGCCCCACCAAACAGGATCCCGCTTAACTCTACACAAGTCCCATGCTGACTTAACCGTGAACGAACCATCCACATTGAGATCCCAGACCATAGCATCAACATCCTCATTGATTTCAAGCTGAAGATCCAGAATACCATGAAGAATATCATTTGGAAGACTGAGATTGAATAGAGAGGAGTAATTCTGGAAAGCTTCCCTAATCGTGAGGTCTGGGTTCTGGATATAAGTGTCAATGATCTCAGCAAGGACACCCAGGTTGGACCAATTGTCAAACCAGAAGCTAACTCTTCCCTGACCAATAGACCATTGAATATGATCCCTCATAGCAATCCAGGCTTCCTGGAGTCTTTTCCACCTAGCTGGGCCTTTAACAAGAGAGAGATCCTCAGCCATCTCACCATATCTCCCCCTCCTGAAAACTGCCCAGAGAGAATGCCCAGATTTCACCCTCCAGGCCAGCTTCATACGCAGAGCTAGCATAACATCTCTCAGGTTTCTCACCCCCAAACCACCCTCTTCAAATTTTGAACAGACAGTATTCCACGACACCCAATGTCGCTTATGAGTCCCTTCCTGATCACCCCATAGGAAGTTAGCAAAAATCCTATTCAACCTATCAAGGACAACACCAGGGATGTCAAAGATGGACAGCATGTGTATAGGAATACTCGA
Source organism: Posidonia australis (assembly GCA_024699735.1). NCBI lineage: Eukaryota > Viridiplantae > Streptophyta > Magnoliopsida > Alismatales > Posidoniaceae > Posidonia > Posidonia australis. The sequence goes on from JAMKQA010000257.1 coordinate 31,037, forward strand.
CAGTACATGTTTAATCAGGATGATCTTTCCACCAGGGGATAGGAATTTAGCATTCCACCCCTTAACCCTCTGCAAGATTTTGATCACCAGATCCTCAAAATAAATCTGTTTCCTCATGCCTTTGAAAATAGGGCATCCAAGATAGGTAAAAGGAAGGGAACCTCTAGGAAACGCAGTCAGTTGTTGGATCATCTTGACCCGGAAGTTCTCAAGATTCTTAGAGACCAGGAAGAAGCTTTTGGTTGGGTTGATTTTCTGCCTGGAAGCAGATTGGTACTGCAGCAAGAAATCCATAGTGGCTTGCACAGATTGCCTTCTGCCATTCAGAAAAACCATGGTGTCATCTGCAAATAGAGAATGAGTGATCACAGGACAGTCCTTGTGTGCAAAATATGGAAGGAGGTTACCATTCTCTCGCAGCTTGGATAAACCTCTACTCATCACCTCCTCAGCAAGAATAAAAAGAGCAGGTGAGATTGGGTCGCCCTGCCTCAATCCCCTCGACCCCATAAAAAACTCAGTAGACGAGCCATCAATAATCACAGAATAGAAATTAGACACCACACATTGCTTGATAAGACACAGAGTCTTTGCATTAAATCCAAATTTGCTGAGAACCCCAAAAAGGAAGTCCCAGTTGAGCCTATCAAAAGCTTTCTCCATATCAATGTTTAGCACAACATTGCCACCCTCAGAACCATTGTCAATGTGTTGAATAAGTTCATGCGTTAAGGCAATATTTTCATGAATCAGCCTGCCATTAACAAAAGCCCCTTGCTCTGGAGAGATGAGTCTAGGCAGAAAAGAGTTCAGTCTGTCTGCCAGAATCTTCGACAGCACTTTATAGCAATCATTGCAAAGACTAATCGGTCTAAATTCAGAGAAATCAAAAACCATATCCTTCTTTGGGACAAGAGTTAAGAAAGTGGCTTTCCAACATCTTGGTAGAGGGCTCCCTTTGAAAAAATCCTGAACAGCATCGACCAGGTCCTGCCCAACAATATCCCAGCAAGAGGTGAAGAACGACACTGAAAAACCATCTGGGCCTGGAGAACTATCAGGCTCCATAGAGAAGATGGTCCTCTTTATCTCCCCACTGGAAGGAATGGAATTGAGAAGCTCATTATCAATAGGCTTCACCGTAGAAGGGATGACATCCAAAAGAGAAGAATCCATAGAGCATCCTTCCTCCTGAAGGAGATTCATGAAAAAGGCCCTTCCTTTCTGCAGCAACTTGGGTCTATCATTGAGGCAAGTCCCCAGAAGGTTGGCAAAAGCGTTGTATCTACGTCTATCTTGCAGGATTGAATGGAAGTACTTGCTATTCTTGTCGCCAACCAATAACCACTTAACTCTAGCTTTCTGTTTAAGAATGATTTCCAGTTGCCTTTCATTCTCCATGTACTCTAGTCTAGTAGACCTAAACTGCTCCCAAACATTCTCATCCCAAATCTCCTGAAGATACATGTCTAAACTGGACATCTTGGCAAGAAGATGATCGTTTCTCTGCGAGACGTTCCCAAAAACATGTTTATTCCACCATTTCAAGCTCTGTTTGAGCTCCTTAAGTTTCATGCTCATATTCAGTAAGGGGGAAGAAGCAGCCACATGGTTCCATTTATCCCTCACAAAATTAAGAAAATCTGGATGTTCGACCCACATCGATTGGAACTTGAACAGGCTAGGACCACCAGACCAAGGAGCTTGAGAAGAAATAAGCATGGGCGCATGATCAGAGCAAACTCTATCCAAGTAAACAATAGAGTGGGCCACCAAATCCAACCATTCAGCATTCCCAAGCACCCTATCCAACCTTTTGTAGATCCTGTTGGTGCCTTGCTGATTATTGCACCAGGAGAAGAGATAACCTGAGTGGTGAGGTTCCCCAAGGCCAGTGAACTGAATGAAATCACTGAAGTCATCAGAGCTAGGAAAATCAAAATCTTTCCCACCAATGAGCTCAGAGGACGAAACAGCATAGTTCCAATCTCCACCAAGGAACCAAGGAATAGAGGTGGCAGAACCCAAATTCAGCAGGACTACCCACAGGTCTCTCCTTTTGTACCTATCGCACGATGCATAAACACAGGTAAACTGGCCAAAGTGCCCAGAGTTGCTGTGAATAGCAAAAGTAGATGCTTCATCAGACTCCTTAATGATTGAAAGGGAGAGGGAATTGGTCCAGAACACCCAGATCTTGGATCCAGAGGCAGAATTAACACAGTAGTTGTCCATCCGAATCTGCATAAAGACGTTAGGCGCCTTCCCTTCCCCTACCATAGGTTCCAGTAAAGCAACTAATTCCACTTTGTGTTTCTGAATTAAGCCTTTAAGATGGGATAGAGTGGGAGTGTTACCAATCCCCCTACAATTCCATATGATTGTGTTAAACATAGCTCTCGTTATCCGATTGGTGAGATTGACTGAAGAACTTCGCCAGAGTCCCAGTCTTACTCCTCAAGTTGTACCTTTGAACCATAGACCTGGAAGACCTGGACCTGCTATCCAAAAGTATAACCCCATCATCACAACAGATTCAGGAATCCTGGACAAGGAATCCGAAGCAGGGACCACAGCATCATCCAGCAATTCTTCCGAATGAATGTCACTCCCAGGAATCCAAGAAGGGTCCCTGGACCCTTCCACTTTCTCATAGATAGGCTCAGAGTCCTTAGAACAACCTTCAGGAAGGACCCCAGGTTTATTAGTTTCGATGAAGGCTAGATTAGAACAATGCCGGTACCACAGACCCCCCGAGAGAATCGGTCCATCATCATAATAGGATCATGCTCCTCAACCAACAGTTCCCTGAAATCCAACTCCATGTGGGCAGCAACGGCAATGAGGGTAGGACAGGCTTCCTTAATTTCTGCCATAGAGTACTTAGCATCCCACAACATTTTAATATCGTCTTTAATACTCCCTCTAGAGCCAAATAGATGGTCCTGATCAGAAGAAATGGGCTGCAAAACTTGAGCCAGAGGGAGACCCTCTTCATTGCTGGTCAAGCTAAACTGCTCCATCAAATTTTCTAAACCAACACCAGGTTTGGAAACAGGGGAGAACACTTCTATCACATGATTGAGATCTACAACCACACTAGCATTAACTTTTGCCACCATATCTTCTTTGAATGCCAACACAGGTATCGCTTTAGCACACAAGTCTTCCCCTCCAGTGGAGTAATGATGTTGCATGGTTTTCACCTTCATGTCCTTAGACCACAAATTTTGATGAGCACTACAAGGATTAACAGGATCCATGGGACTCGCCCAGCCAATCTTAGAGATAATTTGGATTGGGGAAAGTTCCCTAGTAGTAGGCTCAAACCTGTAGAGGACATTGGATTGTTTGTTCAGGAGCTTATCTAACCTTTTGTTTTGTAGTTCCCACGGTAGGTCATCCTCTAGATGAGCCTGAGGTTTAACAGGTAGAATAGACTCCTCCATTCTTCGTTCCTTATCAGCATTGGACCTGGCTTTCAGTAGTAAATCAGCTTCATTCAGGTCAAAGTTCACCCTTTTAGGTACCTTCTCCTTAGCTTCCTTGGCAGTAGGGACCTTGGGACCAGCTAGTTTCTTAAGAGCCTTAACAGACATAACCTCCACCATCGTATCGGTTACAGGCATAGCATTAGGGGATCCAGAAACGAAACCACTGGGAGCCTCTTTGCTGGCATCAGAAGGGATTCCACTAACCTCCTTAGACTTACTAGATGATCCCACTTTCCAAGACTTCTTCCTTGTAACAGTCGACCACCCTCCAGTTCCAAGGCAACCAGAAGAGGTGCCATCAAGAGCCACAACCTTGCCTTTATTAGCCACGAGAGGGAGCTTATTAGACTCCTTCAAACCATTATCATTAAGTTGCTCCTTGTTAGTTTCCTTGATTTTGAACCCTGATATCCCCGATTTCAGGGGCTTAGCAATCTTGTTCCCCCCAATTTGAATTTCTTGTTAGCGCGTTTCCTAGCACTTTTGGATTGGCCGGCAGTAGTGGTACATTGGCCCTCCCCAAGATCTTTGCTTGTAAGGATTTCATCATTCATAGGCTTAGGCAAATTCTTAGCCAAGCTCTGCCTTCTGCAGGACGCAGGCGAGTGCCCAATCATGGAGAAAAACTGACAGAACGGAGGCAGGGACCTACCATAATCCACCTCCTGCTTGACTATCTGGCCTCCATTATCAATAGTAATAAACTTTCTTCACAGGCTTTGCAAGATCCATTTCAATACAAACATAGGCATAGTTGAGCCTAGTGAAATTGGTCACATCCTTGTGCATGCATAAAAATTTCCCTAGTGAACTTGCTATGGATTGAATAGCACCGGGGTCATGCAAGTGAGCTCTCAGTGTAGGAAAACCAACCCAAACTGGAGTGCACGATGACTCTGAGCCAATCAAGTAATTGGGAGACCATCTGAAAACTCACATTCTTTTCCCCTTAATAAACCAAGCATCTTTGATGTAGGATTTAACAAAATCCTCCCTGTTGGAGAAGCGGATCAAAACATGCCTCTGATCAAGCGCCACAGGGAAGATAACCTCTTGGAAGGACATGACATTCTTCATAGTAGTGAGGACCTCCATTAACGCAAGTCTGCCAGTAGTGAACTTGCCAACCAAGGTCCAAGAGAACGGCGCAGCCATCTGGTTCACGTCCTCAATAAAGAATTGGATAACCTCCTCTCCATCAATCAGAACCGGCTTCCTGACCTACACCCCAAGAAAAAAGGGAGCTTGATGCGTCTTGCTAGTATCTACGGCGAAGGATAGACTGCGGCGTTTCTCAGAGGCCACTCTGGGATTATTGAAAATCAAAGGTGATGCAAGGGGGTCCTCCGGAGGCGAAGTGCTGCCCTTCTGACATTCAGCCGATAAATAGACAAACATCCTAAAGCCACGACCTAGAGCTAGATCGAGCTCCAGAGAGCTGATCCAGCCCCAGGCTCAGGAGAAAACCGAAGTCACACACAGAAATGAGGTGCCTGGCGCGACCAACGAAGGATGGAAATGCTGGGGGAGGAAACTCCAGAACAGGGTGCTCGGAGGGAAATCGCCCCCAACCCCCGGAACAGTCGCCCTGGAACGGAACAGTCGCTTTTCTTTCTTGAATTTTAATTAGGGTTTTGGGTTTGACTTATGGTTTATGGTTTGATTTAGGGTTTAACCTAGGTTTTAGGGTTTAATAATGGTTTTTAGAGATTTTAGGGGGTTTTTAGGATTTTATGGTTTTGTTTGGTTTTCTAGGGTTTTTCTAGGGTTTTTAGTATTTTTATGGTTTATTTAGGGTTTTGTTTGGTTTTTTAGGGTTTTTCATGGGTTTTTTGGATTCTTTTAGGGTTTTTTATGATTTTTATTTTTATTTAGGGTTTTATGGTTTTGTTTGGTTCTTTAGGGTTTTTCTAGGGTTTTGCTAGGGTTTTTAGGACTTTTTACGGTTTTTTATAGTCATGTTAGGGTTTTGCCCAATTGCAAGCATGTGGGGGTGTTTACGGATGGCCCTCCTTGAGCATGGTCAGAGGACGAATGGAACAGAGACTGATGTTGTTGGTTGACTGAGACACCCCACCCCTTCTTACAAGGAAAATAGATCAAATGGAGGAGATTGCTGCTTGGAGTTGACAAAGATGCCCTGCTCGAAGCTGCAAGAAATAATTAGCTATGGCAACCAGCTACGAGTCAGCGAAATAACCAAAAGTTTTGTCCTGTCTCCGAGAATGCCATAGTCGAAGCCAACATCAAAGAAACCAATACTAATGAGAAATGTCGACATGTTGACGAGCAATCAGCTCCTAAAAGACATGACTGGTTATCACACTTGTCGAGAAAAAATGCCGGACAAGTCTCATGGTGCTTGCCGACTAAAATGTGACTAGTCATGGAGGTCATTCACGTAGTTCGGGCTACTAGCCCAAAAGGAGGGAAGGAACAAGGAGTGTGGGGAATCCATCAGGCATCACATGTGTTGCCCGGGTAGTTTGGGATTCTAGCCGTAAAGGAAGGAGGAAAATAGTCTGCTTTGATTCCATCCGTTCGGAGCGGAATTCAAAGGCAAGAGAGGTGGCACCAAGGTTCGTCCGGATGGATTGAACTACAGATGGGAACATCTAGACTCCGACTGGTAGTCTAGAAAAAGATGGAAATGGGAGGCCTTGAATTTGTCTATTAGGATCAGAATTCAAAGGCGAGAGGGGTGGCACAAGGATTTGTTCGAACGGACCGAACCTTGGATGGGAAAATCTAGACTCCGACTAGTAGTCTAGAAAAGATGGAAAAGAGATGCCTTGAATCCATTTGTTAGGATCGAAATTCAAAGGCGAAAGGGGTGGCATTAGGATTCGTCCAAACAGACTGAACCTTGGATGGGAACATCTAGACTCCGACCGGTAGTCTAGAAAAGATGGAAAGGGGAGGCTTTGAATCCGTCTGTTAGGATCAGAATTCATGGGCGAGAGGGGTAGCACCGAGATTCGTTCGAACAGACCGAACCGTGCATGGAAACCTCTAGACTCCGACTGGTAGTCTAGAAAAGATGGAAAAGGGAGGCCTTGAATCCGTCTGTTAGGATCGGAATTCAAAGTCGAGAGGGGTGGCACTAGGATTCACCCGAATCGATCGAAGCTTGGATGGGAACATCTGGACTCTGACTGGTAATCTAGAAAAGATGGAAAAGGGAGGCCTTGAATCTGTCCGTTAGGATCGGAATTCAAAGGCAAGAGCGGTGGCAGTAGGATTCGTCTGAACGGATCGAACCTTGGATGGGAAAATCTAGACTCCGACTGGTTGTCTAGAAAAGATGGAAAAGGGAGGCCATGGATTTGTATGTTAGGAACGGAATTCAAAGGCGAAAGGGGTAGCGCCAGGATTTGTCCAAACGGACCGAACCTTGGATGGGAACATCTAGACTCTGACCGATAGTCTAGAAAAGATGGAAAAGGGAGGCCTTGAATCCATCTGTTAGGATCGCAATTCAAAAATGAGAGGGGTGGCACTAGGATTCGTCTGAACGGACCGAACCATGGATGGGAACATCTAGAATCCTACCAGTAGTCTAGAAAATATGGAAAATGGAAGCCTTGAATCCGTCTGTTAGGATCAGAATTCAAGGTGAGAGGGGTGGAACCAGGATTTGTCTGAACGGACCGAACCTTGGATGGGAACATCTATACTCTGACTGGTAGTCTAGAAAAGATGGAAAAGGGAGGCCTTGAATCCGTCTGTTAGGATCAGAATTCAAAGGCGAGAGGGGTAATTTCGTCCTATCTAGTACAGAAGTTGTGAAGACTTCATTCGTCTAGACCTAGGGCAATAAAATGAGATTCTTGACTATTATCTAGGTGGTCCCCAGATCCATGCCGATAGGTAGAAAAAGTGGAATCCTGAACTAGTCAAGCACATGCTGTTGTGATGGCAATTTCTATTCCACATCACTCATAAGCACTTAAACAAGCTAGCCAGAAATGTTCTGATGAATTTTATTACCAAAGTCAATGAAGTGATTACATGTATTTCAACTTGCAAAGAACTAGTAACTTGACATGAATGTCAAGAATCTACATTCTCCTTGGATCTCTTGGAGCCCGAGGGTTTGGTAAAGAGCGTACGGCTCAAGGCAACACTGTAGATTGGCCAGGCCTCTTCGACATCGACTTCATAATCTACTGTGCAACTTTTCCCCTCTAAGACTGTGAGATCCCTCGATCGTATGGAGCCACTGAGTAGGCAAGATAGCTTCTTAGTCATAGTGTAGGAGCTCAGGGGGTATTCTTGGAAACGTGCTAGCATTTGCCTCTGAACAAAGGAATCTTGCTGATAACCGAAGTGCCGCATCACATGGACTGGGTGATATTCAACTCCACCAGTCAACTCCAGTAGGACGATAAGCTGCATGTTGGTTGTGTTGAATAAGGCCTCAAAGTTATGAGTAGCCGAAGGAATAATGCGCCAGATGACTTTCTGTTCTGTCAAGCTTTCTAAAAGCTCGTACTTCTTCCGAACTGAGGTGAGCATGTGCGCATGGCCGCTTTGACAGTAGGATTCGAAGGCTGACCGTTGCAGGCGTAAGACCTCAACATCCAGATGAGCAGCCAACCATACCATTATAAAATCTCCACTGCCATAAATGTGTTGCTAGCGTCACAGTGATCAGTCCAGAGCCCGGTAAGTTTTTGCCAAGATGATTGGGGCTAAATCTATCTGATGGGTGACAACTGCCAAAGCAATCTCGACGACTTCAATGTTTACAACCACCCGAGCATGGTTGAAAATCAATTCTCCTAGGAAGCGGACAACAAAGCTTTTCAACCATAAATCATCACCTAGGGAGGTGTGCATTCCAGCTACTTTGTCAAAGTAAGCTAGCTGCAACAAGGGAGAATGTCCATCTGAACACATGAACTGATGACCACAATCACTGGTTGATAGACCAGTTAGCTCACTCAAGATTGAGGAATACCCATCGTGCCGTATTAACATGGTGGGTCCTAGGAACCTTTGTAGACAACATATTTTGTGGACCTCCTCCAAGGTTGGGGTCAATTTGATTTTCCCAAAGCGGAATATATGAAGAGTCTACTTCCAGAACCTAGTAGCTGCACACTGGATGTATCAAGAAACCTCCAACTTCGCGATATCCAGAAGCTTTGAAGAGATCCCCCAAATCTGCAGCTTGTCGCAATTGCTTTCTATTAACTACCTGATCCATGCTTGGAGAACATCTGAGTAGTGTGTGGGCACAACCATCGTAGGGAAACCCATGATTTGTAAGGTGTTTCAGCTTTCCTTGAGTCGAGACTCCCTAGAAAGGGCAAACGATCTCCTGCAGGACATGCTCAAAACATTGTTTTAGAAATAGATTCCAACTTTGTTTCGTTCAATAACACTTAGCAAATCCAAAGCAGACAAATAAACGATGCAACACAAATGATATCGAAAAGAATCAAGGACCTGGCCCACAGTTGAATATTACAACTGACTGAACATGGAGTTGTCGAACAGACTAAATTTTGTGCATAGCCTTGAGGGAAGGTCGTAGTTACCAATCAGTTTTGACCAGGCACCCATGTAATAAGATATAGCCACTAAACCTTGAGGATTGGGATTGTTCGATGACTGTGCCTCCCAGTAGATTACAGGGATCCTCGACCTGTAGGGTAGTTGACATGCCCCTAGTCGAGCATTGGCGTAGTGTGACTAACCATAGTGTTGTAAATATGTCTTGAATTATGTCTTTGTTTCAGGGTTAGTTTGGTCATTTGACCATTTAGGTGCCCTAGTATTTAAGTAGGCTAAGGCACAGATTCTGTAACCTCTTTGGTCATTCGTGTAACCCTATTTTAGACTCCAATTGAATAGAGAGAACTCCTCCCTC
>JAMKQA010000258.1:0-35112 GCA_024699735.1 Posidonia australis
GTGCCAAACCACGCACAGGGACACGCAAATAGAAGCCAGCCCACGAGGCCCAAGCCTAAAAGCACAAAACCACACAATGGGCCTCGGAACAGTAACACTTGTCCAGGAAATAAAATTCACAAAATGTAAATAATTACAAAATGAATTTTACCGGTGTTACAAGTCTAATGTCTCATCATCACTCAACTAGTCCTCCTTGTACTCGTCCTCCTATTCAGTGTATCTCTAGAAAATCATAGAAAACAAACTTATATACAATATGTTACAAATAATGACGATTATATGATAAAGATTTCAATATGACAAATATAAATTGAGAAATGCAAAACTTAAATATACTATGAAACTCTACATAAAAACTTACCTTAGAGTGCCATATCAACTAGTAAGTCGTTCCTCCAATGCCACTAATTAGGGACTTATTTGAGTATTTATGCCCAACCGTAAATTTGTTTCCATTTGTGATAATCAGGAATCAAAATAATCCCAATCAAATGGAGAATTTTGAATAGTAACAACAAACTCGTCTGAATAGTATGGATTATAGCCGCATAGACCATATTTCCTGGACATACTACTCACATTCAATTTTCTCGAAATTTATTTTCAAAGGTGCTTGTTGAATGCTAGTTATTCTTTGAGAACCAACCGCTCGTGTTTCTCTAGGTATAATTCAGTATATCTATCCAGCTAAGATAAACATAAGAAAATAATTACAGATGATAAAACACAAGTAAATCGATATGTGACCATGCCCGCTAGGAGATCCGGCACAGAGTCGCGCTAGAGGAAGGAGGCCACAACCATGCCAGGATGGCGAAGGCGCAAGATAAGATAAAAACGAAAAGAAAAGGAGTCGCCACCTAGTCTTTTAAAGGAAAGATGAGAAAAACCACAAGCAAATCACAAAAGATGAATGCATGAGATTCAAATATGAAGGCCAGATTGTCCACAAACCAGAGGATGGGTAAGGATTCCAATTACGCACGAGGAAGGTGTTAGGCACCCCCGTATGTCTGAAAAACTCGATCTTTCTAATCCCATTTGCTTGCTAGAGGTTGAATGAATGTTTGCTAATCCTAGATTGTACTCTAATCATGTTAATAGGAATGCCAAGTCAAGACTAGATGGATGTGCAAGATGGTATGCAAAAACTGTGAATAAATCCACATGAAATATCACAATTACGAAAAACGACACGACAAAGAAAATCACATGAAATGATAAGGTTGCCGGCGAGAAAGCCTCGGAAAATCATACATGCCTCAAGAAAGTCAAAAATGCAACCAACTCAGGTCATTGGAATCATAGAAAACATTGTAGAAATCAAGATGAAAAAACTGCAAAGAAGTCCGTGCAAAACAGGTAAACTATGACATGTGAAGAAATTTACATAAAATGACATGGTTTTTGGAAAGAACTATCCGAAAAACCACACCAACATCAAGAGCATCAAAAATGCAATAGATCCAAATCATTAGAATCGTAGAAAACATCACGAAAACCTGAACGGAAAAAGTGCAAAGAAATCTGCGTAAAACAAGCAAACGGCGACATGTGAAGAAAATCACATAAAATGATAGTGTTTTTGGAAAGAATGCTCAGGAAAACCATACTGATATCAAAAAGATCAAAAGTGGGGCCAACCCAAGTCATCGGAATCAAAGAAAAAGTCATGAAAATCAAAAAGGACAAATAATCCACAAGTGGGCCAATGTAGGCCTTTTGGTCAGTTAGTGTATGCCCTTAGGCAATGAAATCCACATCAAATCAAAAAATCCAAGAATACAGAATAAAAGAGATCAAATCAAATGTCAGACAAAGGATTTTGAAAACAAGATGAGGAAAATCCACGAAAGAAGCTCATGGGATGCGGGCTTGCTCAAAAAGGATGAGACAATATGCAAATGTGATGAAAACTATGCAAAATACATGAATATGTACCGAAATGTGTAAAAGGTACTGAGGAATGACTTAGGCAAAGGTTATGCATGACTTAATGCAAGAATTAACATGCATGTGCATGAATTAGTGGCAAAGGGGCAATTTGGCCATTTCAATGGCCAAATGTAATAAATGCATGTATGGGGATGATGCACATGCAAAATGTCAAGAAAGTGTTATTGGCAAGCAAACATGCAAAGGACAAGGTTTTAAAAACAATAAAACGATGTAAACACAGTAAAGGACAAGACTAAGGACCAAAATGCAAAAATCACAAAAAGAGTGAAAATCTAGATTAAAGTATATTCAATGACTTATATTCTATTATGAAGATGATGGATCAAATGAAAATGTGACACTAGGATGTGTTAAAATTGCACCTTAGTAATTTCCTGAAAACTTAGAGTCTAATGTGTAAAATTCACACATAAGTGCAAATGTGATTAAAATATGAAACTAAAGAACAATTCACAGTGAAAACATGATTTTTAAATGAAATCTATGATTAAATGCAAAATATGAAATGCAATAAGTGGAAAATATCAAAAATATATGAGAAAATAATTAAAATCTTAAATGATGGATTTAAAAAATAGTTTAAGGGTCTGGATGCAAATTCCTTGTGCTCAAGGATTGTATATTGTGAACCCAAGGGCCTACATGAAAAATTACAAGGGTTAACTGTGATAAAAACTAGACTTTTATGATGGTCAATGTAATTAAGAAGTTTCTTAGGGTTAGGATGCAAATTTTACATGGAAAGACTCATTTTTTAAAAGTTTTGGGGACTTAGTGCAAAATCAGAGGACTTAATTGCAAGGAAAACATGAATGCAGGGGTTTAAACGTGAGAAAACACATATTTACAGAACTGATAAAATAAAAAGAAATTAAAACAACAGGGACTTAAACAAAAGGTTATTTAAAACAACAAGGTAAAATATGCAATATTTACAAGAATAATAGAAAGAAACAAAAGGTTATTTAAAACAACAGGGACTTAAACATAAAGAAAAGGACTTAAAAGTAATGAAAGGAGGACCTAAGTGTAAAAACATTTAAAACTAAAGGGCCTGGGCTAAATAAGCCCCCTTCGAAGATCACCAGCGTCTCCACTCCGACGCAAGCTCCGGCAACCATCCAACGCCGCTGCGGCGGCGGTGCGGTTCCTGCGACGATCCAAGACACTAGAGGGAACGACGACAAGACTTTTCGGAGTGTTTGACGGGGCTGGGGCGGCCTGAGGCTCTCCCCCCATCTTTGGCTCCAGCGTGGAGTTGACCGACGCTGAGGAAGACGACGGCGAGGAAGCTGGCTACGATGTAGCGGCTGGAGCCACACGGTGAGGACCGGAAGAGCTTCAGGGATGCCCGGGGAGACTTCTGGAGGTATCGGCGAGGACCAGAGAGGTCTGGCATGTCCTCCCCATCTCTTGTGCCGGAGAGGACAATGGCGGAGATATAGGCGGCGCTCTAGGCTCCGGAGCAACGACGCGGCGACTTGGAGAGGTTCATGACGATGTGGTGGATCTCTCAAAGGTGGTCGCGAGCGGCGGGGGCGTTTGGAGGCTTCTAGCAGCTTCGATGGCGAGGACCAGCGATCAGCAAGGGCGTCGACGAGGTTCTCAGGCACAGGAGGCCTGAAGGACTCCTCCTGAGCAACGCAAGCTCAGGGAGGAGGAGGAGGAAGAAGGAGGAGAGGCCCATGGGGCCTTGCCTGGCTCTAGGAGGTTTGCGGCCTCACTAGTGGTGCTGAACCTAAGGACTAAAAGGAAAAGACTTGGAGCTAAAAGGGGAGGATGGGTACCTGGCTACTATTCTCCCGATGAGGCTTGTCGGCAATGCTCCTTTGGTGGTTGCTCTGGCGTTGGTTTAGGGGAGTCTCTAGGCTGCCAAGGGTTTAGGGAGAGGCTTTGGATGTAGAACAATGGCTGAGCTTCTCTAGGGTGGATTGAGAGTTGGGGCTTTTCGGGATTGAAGTGCACTTGTAGAGACCGAGCCTGGGACCATTGGCGGCGAAGCGTTTTTAAACGCAGGTTGAGCCTCTCGGAGCCATCGATCCTCCACCCCAAGGGCGGGATGCTGTTGGATTGGGCACCAGCAGGCAGGGGTTGTTGGGGAATCACCGGAGATCACGGGATGCTACCGGAGATCGCGGGATGCTGCTAAAGATCGCGGGGTTGCTGAAATTATTTTTGCTGGTTTATAAAGTTTACTGATTGATGAATGAATGGGCTGAATTGGGACTGGCGAATGGGCTTGTGTTTTTAAAGGTTTTTTATTTTTGTTTTAGGATTTTTTTAGGGTTTGTTTTGTTAGTTTTTGATTTTGTGACTTAGGGTTTAATTAATTGGTTTTAAATTAGGGTTTTTTAGGTTTCTAATTATTTTGGGATTTTTAGGATTTTAATTATTTTAGGGTTTTAAGGTTTTAGGGTTTTGGATTGTAATTAGGATTTTGTATTTAATTAGGTTTTTTGGGTTTTAATCAAGGTTTTTAGTTTAATTTGGGTTTTTGTGTTTTAATTAGAGTTTTAATTTAGGAGTTTTAGATTTTGATTAGGGTTTTGGGTTTAATTAAGGCTTTTTTTATTTTAATTAGAGTTCTGAGTTTAAATTAAGGTTTTGAGTTTAATTAAGTAATTTTAAATTAGAGTTTTTTACGGTTTTAATTACTTGATTTTAAATTAGGGTTTTGGGTATTAATTATGATTTTGGGTTTGGTTTTTGATTTGATGACTTTTAAATTTAGATTTAATTAATTTTACTTGATTTAATTAGGGATTTAGTTTAAATTTTGATTTAATTGATTTTTATTAGAGTTTTGACTTACATTTTGACTTCATTGGTTTTGCTTCATTTTTGTTTGGATTAGGGTTTCTTTTTAATTACATTTACTTTTTTTAATGGATTTTATTAAGTTTTACTTGATTAGAGTTTTAATTAGGACTTTAAATGGTTTAAATGGATTTTGACTTTAATTAGGGTTTTCATTTGATTAATTAGGATTTTAAATGATTTAAATGGATTTTGACTTTAATTAGGGTTGTCACTTGATTAATTTGGATTTTAGGTGGATTTAAGTGGATTTTATTTAATCTTGGTTTTAATTGGGGTTTTTGTTTGATTAATTTGGATTTTAAGTGTTTTAAATGAATTTTGTTTGGTTTCAATTCTTAATTATCATTTTTTGCTTTGATTAGGTCAGAGTAGAATGGTGTGGGCCTAAATAGGCTTGTAGGTTTAGTGTTTAGCTAGGGTTCAGGTGGTCGCAACTAGAGCATCTTTCCGGAGGAGCTTGCTACCAAGTGACTTCAAAATCAAGGTGTCTACGGATGCCCCTCCCTAAGCAAGGTAGAGGGAATTCAGACCAATGCTCAGGGTTGAGAAGACACCCTGCCTGAGTCCGCGGGAGAGTGGTATTTGATGTGGAGCTGTGAACCACTTATTCGGTGGATGCATCGAAAGTCGTGACCCATGGCCCATGCATGATGTTGATGCAAAGGATGACCCTGATGCCCGATGATGCATGAGGGCGATGTTGATGCATGAAGACGATGCTGGTGACAAGGAGGGGTGATGCATGAGTAGCCCATTAGCTCACGGAGGGGAGCACGAGGGATTTCCCGACTCGTGCCAAGGGATGCCTGGACAAGACTGTCGAGCTCGTCGCACGACATGGGGAAACTTGGCAAATGACAGACCTTTCGGCCTGGGAGGATGCATGGTAAGATATTAGACTTGCCGACCGAGGATAGACTAATGACAGATGTCAACCAGATAGTTTGGGGGTATCAGCCCTCTCCTGACAGTGTGACGATGGTCAACCGGATAGTTTGGGGTATCAACCCGCTCACGACAACGTCACAGTTGTCAACCAGATAGTTTGGGGTATCAGCCCGATCATGAGTTGCCGGACTCGCTGCAGGATAGTTAGGGTTATCAGCCCCCTGATGAGTTGACGGACTCGTTGCCAGATAGTTAGGGTTATCAGCCTGTTGATGATGGTTAACACAACATCCAAAAAAACACCTGGTAGCGGCAAACAAAGTAGGATAACAAACCTATCAACCGAGAAGCAGTCGGCGACAGTCCGAATGGCTGAAAAAAACGAATTTGCCAACTGAAAAGCAGCCGGTGATGGGTCGGAAAGCAAGATAAGAAAACTCATCAACCGAGAAACAATCGGTGACGGCTCAGAAGTAGGAAAAGACGAACTCGTCAACTGGTAAGCAACCTGTGACGGTTAGAGAGCACGACAGATGAACTCGTCAATCGAGAAGCAGTCAGTGACAGTTCGTAGGGAGGATAGAAGAATACGCTAACCGAGAAGCAGTCAGTGACGGTTCAGAAGGAGGATAAACAAACACGTCAACAGAGAAGCAATCAATGACGATTCAGAAGGAGGATAGATGAACATGCCAACCGAGAAGCTATCGGTGATGGTTCGAAAGGCAGGATAAATGAACTAGTCAATCGAGAAGCTGTCGGTGACGGTTCGAAAAGCAGGATAGACGAACATGCCAACCGAGAAGTAATCAGTGACGGTTCGAAAGGAGGATAGACGAACACGCCAACCGAGAAGTTGTCGATGATGGTTTGAAAGGCAGGATAAACAAACTAGTGAACCGAGAAACTGTCGGTGACGGTTCGGAAAGTAGGATAGACGAATACGCCAACCAAGAAGCTATCGGTGATGGTTCAGAAAGTGGGATAGATGAACACGCCAACCGAGAAACTGTCGTGACGGTTTGAAAGGCAGGATAAACAAACTAGTCAACCGAGAAGCAGTCGGTGACGGTTCGGAAGGAGGATAGACAAACACGTCAATCGAGAAGTAATCGGTAATGATTCAGAAAGTAGGATAGACGAACACGCCAACTGAGAAGCAGTCGATGACGGTTCGGAAGGCAGGATAAATGAACTAGTCAACCGAGAAGTAGTCAGTGACAGTTCGGAAGGAGGATAAACGAACATGTCAACCAAGAAGCAATCGGTGATAGTTCGGAAGGAGGATAGACAAATGCACCAACCAAGAAGCTGTTGATGACGTTTTGGAAAGCAAGATAGACAAACACGTCAACTGAGAAGCTGTCGGTGATGGTTTGAAAGGCAAGATAAACAAACTAGTCAACCGAGAAGTAGTCGGTGATGGTTCGGAAGGAGGATAAATGAACATGTCAACCAAGAAGCAATCGGTGACAATTCAAGAGGAGGATAGACGAACGCGCCAATTGAGAAACAGTCGGTGACTATTCAAAAGAAGGATAAACGAACATGCCAACCGAGAAGTTGTTAGTGACGGTTCGAAAGGCAGAATAGACGAACATGCCAACCGAGAAGTTGCCGGTGATGATTCAAAAGGTAGGATAAACGAACATGCCAACCGAGAAGCTATCGGTGATAGTTCGAAAGGAGGATAAACGAACATGTCAACCGAAAAGCAATCGGTGATGGTTCAGAAGGAGGACAGACGAACACATCAATCGAGAAGCAGTCTATGACGGTTTGGAAGGCAGGATAAATGAACACGTTCACCGAGAAGTAGTCAGTGACGGTTCGAAAGGAGGATAAATGAACATGTCAACCAAGAAGTAGTCGGTGACGGTTCAGAAAGCAAGATAGACGAGCACGTCAATCGAGAAGTAGTCGGTGACAATTCAGAAGGAGGATAACCCAACATGTTAACCGAGAAGCAGTTGGTGATGGTTCGGAAAGTAGGATAATTGAACACGCCAACCGAGAAGCTATTAGTGACGGTTTAAGAAGGCAGGATAGACAACACGCCAACCAAGAAGCAGTTGGTGACGGTTCAGAAGGAAGATACCAAAAAAAGCAACTGACATGATACTGACATTGAGAGAATAATACCAAAAGGCAGCTGACATGCCCTTGATAACAGGTGGATAATACCAAAAGGCAACTGACATGCCCCTGGTACCAGAAAACTATGGATGTTGCTAAAGGAACAAAAGAAAGCTGAGAGCCTAGACAGTTGGTTTAGCCAACAAAGGTTGCTAGGACGTATTTGCTTGTAGGTGCATCCTAAACTGCGACTGCTTTGCCTGTTCACTTGGCGCTATTGATGCTATAGGATGATGATGGTCGATCCGGATAAACTGTTGCTCATAATCTGTACTAATATGCGGTGCTTGGCTGGATAAGGACTTCACAAGGCATTGTTTCTTCCTCGAATAAGACAGACTTGCTAGAAGATTTCTGACAACTCTCTGGGCTTGTTGTCATGTTGCTGAATGACTTCTGGGGAGTTCAGCTTTCTCTTGGATTATCGACTGTGTTCTCGCTTGCTGACTAGGGGAGTACTGATATTCTGACTTTGCTTTGATCTTGGAGGGTTATGGCTATTGTTGTCCTCGTTTCTGCATTCGAGCTATGGAGGAGACAGCATATTATGGACAAAGGTACTGACCCAAGAGGGGTCAACCAACAGGACAACTGACATGCCCCTTGTTGATGGGGAAGGTTATCACCACATAGGCAGCTGACATGCCCTTGGTGTACGGTATGCTCAGCCAAGTCTTTGGCCAAGGAGCAGCTGACATGTCCCTGGTTTAGGACCCAGCGAGACCATGCAAAGTGGACAAAAGATAATGCATGCAGGAATGATAGTGTTATGTTGCATCATCCCTCAGGATTTGGAATGCTAATGATGGCTGCTATGAAAAGAGGAGAAGAGCTCGATTTACCAGACACTACTCAGACTTCTAGGCTGTTGGTGGCTCTCCGGGATGGATGATCCAGTAGGTTAGGCTCCGTGCCAAACTCTTGGAGACTTAAACCTACTTTTTTGACTTTTGGCTTATTTTTTTTCTCCCTCTTAGGCTTGTAGGCTCGCTCTAACCCTTGCTTGGGGGTAATGGGCATTTGAATCTGGAGGGGGTTGCTGGAATTGTTTGCGAGGAGTGGCTAGTCCCTTTGGTCACTTGGATTTTTTGGATCCTTGCTTTGACTCCTCCCCAAGGTAAGTGATAGGGGTAGAATTGGCCTACTTGCCTCTCTCTCTTAGGGCTTGCTTTTGTCTTCGACTTCTGTCTCCTTTTTTTCTTTTGTGCCATTGTGGATATGTTTATTTTTTTATTTTGGCTCACACTCATGCTCGCTCCTAACATTTTATCTCCCTCTGGAGGTGTAAGTCCATAGGAGAGTTTGGACATTTCGCTTAACTTTGGTTGGGTGGTGGCTCCCTCACTCGCTAGAATGTCTAGGTAGTATCAACTGAAGAGGTATAGACCCTTCTCAAGTAGGCTAGCTATTCCGATTTTCGTCATCGGGATATGATGCTGATGTGTTTATGCATAGATGCATGCAGTTATTGATGTGCTTAAGTTATTGATGTGCACGGAAGTAAAAGAGCAAATGTTGTGGATTAGATGCACTTGGATTGCCTTTTATTTTAGAAATATGCATGCATGATGAAGTAGTGGATGATGCATGATGTGCGAAAGGATACTTTGCAAGGCGAGGATACATGCCTTCCGCTCATTTGTAGTACTTCAGATAACATGTGTTGACTGACTCAGATAGCTCGACGTTGTCCATGTCTTTCAAGGATTGCTGCGCCTCTTGAATAGACTTGCTTGATGATATAGGGACCATGCGAAGTTAGGTTGGAATTATCCTCGACCATTAGGGAGATGTATGGCCTGCAAAATCGAATCGCCTGATGCGAATTTGGCCCCTCTAGATCATTGTCATGAAACTGGGATTCAGGTGTCTTGCCATCTTCCATGTCATCATCCTCTTCTTCATAAGCGATGAGCTTTGATAGGATTTCTTCTTTGAAGATTGGATTGGAAATGTCGAAGGAGAGAATGTACTCTGATTTTTACGCCTGATGGTTCTTCCTTGTGGTCACACTGACTTTGGTGAATGACCTCTGACTCTTGGACCGTGGGGTCTGCTAACTGACTGGGTTGATTTGTTGCTTCGAGCTCTGATGCTTCTTCTTCTTTTTTTGATTTTTGGATTTTTCTGATCTTTTTTTTTTGGTATTTTTTGTAGTATGTACAAAGGAGTGATGCTGACTGGCGACTGTCTTGCTGCTGACTAATAGGGATGATGCCACCCAGCCTTCCATCTGAGCTTAACTCCGGATCTTTGTTTTTGACCCTCACCTTACTTAAGGTGAGGCTTCAATTGCATGTACCATCTAGACCTACCCCCCGACTCCAAAGAGATTAACTCTAATGGTCTAGTGGGTTCTGGTTGTGACTCAGCTAGGACCATGATGGATGAGTGGTCCGGCTACTGGTGGAGGGTTGCTGACTCTAACTCTGAGGCCTTAGCCTTTCCTTTTCTCAGCCTTTGATGCTCGACTACATCTTTGACACATACTGATAACTGTTCTTGAAACAGAAGCTCTAAATCACTGACTTGGTCACTCAATGGAATCGCCCTACCGACTTTCTCATCCTTTTCCGTGGTGCAATCAGAATACTGGACAACACTATGCTCTGCCACCGACTCATCTGGTCTGTGAGACTGATGTAAGTGATGTCCAAGGCTGGTTGACTGCATTGATGGCTCTGTTGGCACAACGGCTCATAGGACTATCATTACGGGGCTCACTGTTGGAGCGGTGACTAACATTGTCAAATTGACGACTTTTGAGGCTGTGACTGCACCATCTGACATTGGCTCTTCTCTACAGTGGCCTGGCTCTGATTGGGATCGAGTATCCCTGTACTGACAAAGTTAGTGAGGCCTGATGGAATAAAAACCTTCTTGTACCTCTTGGTGCGAAAACATTCGTCTTTGTGCAGTTGCCACTCATAACCTAGTCCCTTGAACTCTTGCCTTTCTTCCGCCTGTATGGGCTCAGAGATTCCCTGGTCGTGTCGCCCGAGTGGTGTTCCTTTCTTGTATCCCCATTTGCGACACACTTTTTCGATCATCCGAAGAGGATTGCCGTGAACGGACGGGTAACTGACACGCTCGAGGGCCGGAGAGCAATTGACTAGCTTGAAACACCCAGAACATGACATCGAATGGCTTGGGGTCGAAATGGATGGTCTAGAGTGAGATAGCTGAGATCGACTCGACCTTTTCTTTGTCAAGATCTTTCGCCATGACAACAACTACGTCGTTGCCCTAATGGAACTTAACCATACGATGGAGGGTCGAGGGGATCACTTGATGCTTGTACAACCAAGGGCGCCCAAGCAAGAGATTGAAAGAGGACTCCAAATCCACAATATAGAATTCGACATCAAAGACAACATGCCCTATGGTGAGAGGAATAACCAGCATCCCTAGCGCGTTGTGATGCGTGTTATCAAAAGCCGTCATTCCCTTCGTAGCTGGTATGATATCCTCGACTTTGAATCCAATTTTGTTTGTTGTACACAAAAGGCAGACGTTTAAGCCTGCGTCGTTATCCACCAAAGTGAGGGGAATTCAAAAGCTTTGATATTGCGCCATAATGAACAAGGATTGGTTATGATTAACTCCTGTTGGCGGCAATACCTCGTTGAAAAAGGAAATGACATGAGGCTCTGCAATCATGCCCACCATATTTTCAAGAGTGGACAGTTCTATGGTGGGTGAGACATGAGCAGCCTGAAAGACCTTGAGAAAGGCCTCTCATGTTCCGAAGAAGTATGGATGAGATCCCAAATAGAGATGTCGGCCTTAACCTTCTTCCATTGAGATGTGATGTCGGTAGAGGGCTACTTCTACCTGATCGAAGAGGTAGGGATGGAGCAAGCGATAGTCCTGGAGGATTGGGTAATTGGTTGAGGAAGGGAAGATGTTGAACAATCCAACTGGGCCACTGGCGCTGGTGGCCTATACACCCTCCCTGACTTGGTGACTTCATGCACACATCTTTGCGGCATAATCATAGGGTACACGATGAGTGTCCCTCGTCAGGTGGACGATAAGAGGGGTACGTGCTGCCAATTCCAGTGGAGCCGACACGGGAAAGGCTGAGAGGCGGTCTGACTGGAAAGGATATTGGATAGGACATTGCACAAGAGACTGGACAGGAGATTGGACAAAATGCTGGGCAAGAGGCTGGACGGGATGAGTAGGCATGGGTTGGGCGAGTAGGAAAATGGGTGACCTAGAGTGCACGGTAGACGATGCGGTGGTACGCTTTGCCCTTGCGGTCAGCCATATCATGTGGATTGCTGACTTGGAACTGGCACAGCTCAAACTATAAAGATGAGTAGGGAAAGGCTCATCGACAGTGTAGATCAGATCAGAGGGGTCTACTACAGATGTCGTAGACCCAGAAGCAAAGAGGAAATGGATTCCTAAGGCCCCAACGCCCGCTAAGTTGTTATACACAAGCATGGGTTGGTTGATAAGGTTGGGATATGTAGGTAGTGCTTGTGCATGTGGTGGTGGTGGTGCAGGTGCAGTGTGTGCCTTCTGGACGTTGATGACAATAGCTCCTTTGTCGATTATGTTCTCAACAACATCCCAGAGAGTGTGGCAATTATCAATCAAATGTCTCGAAGCTCGATGATGATCGCAATACGCATTTGCGTCATACCACCTTGGGAGCAGGCTTACTGGCAGACGAGGATCCGAGAGTCGTAGAAGCAACACAACCTGAGGGAAGAGGGCACTCAGTGGCTTATCAAGCGGAGTGAAGTCACTTTCAGTGCAACGACCGCGCCTCTGCTTAGGTTGTTGTCCTTGTCAAGCTGGTGTGACGTGATGCACTGGTTCGACAGTGGAGTGTGTGTATGTGGTGTGTCGAGAGTTAGGTGCAACTACTAATTGGTTCAAGTCAGGCTGGCTCTCTACTCTAGTAGGCTTCGTCGAAGGCTTGATGAAAGCGACGACTGCCCTCTTGCCATTGCTGTCGTTGATAGTGTTGTTGTTGAAGCTACTACTAGAAGAAGTGGCCTACTTGGCGAACGTAGAGAGGGCAGGGAAGTTCCTACCTTTCAACGAACTCTCCACGCAAGTACCAACCCGAATTTATGATGCAAAAGTAGTGATGGCTGAAAGCTCAACAGAGTCCCAACATCTGGCTGTGCGGCTCGAATAATGATCTCGATAGACTCCTCGTCGGAGGGTCTATCTCTCACTTGTGATGCAAGGGCGCGCTAGCAGCCGACGTACTCCCCGAACTGCTCGTGGGGTTTCTGTCTTGTGGAGACAAGGTGCTCCCTCTTTGGGACCAAGTTGTGATTACAAGCATATTGATCCATGAACGCCTATGAAAGGTCGTTCCCAATCTTGATCGAGCCCATGTCAAGCGACGTGAACCACTTGAGAGCTGGACCGGTGAGACTCTTCTAGAAAAGACGGATCAGCAGCCTCTCATCAGCCTAGAGTTGAGTGAGATCGCCGCAATATGCCCTAAGATGTGAGCTGGGGCAACCCTTACCGTTATATTTCTCGAAGTCTAGGATTTGGAAATGCGGTGGGAGTGTCGTCTTTGGGAAATAACAGAGGTCCTGGAATCCGTAGGGTTGGCGGTCACCTCCCTGCAGTTGTTGAAGTGCTCTCTCCAGGTCACCCACCTTGGCATGGAGGATATTTGGAGCTACTACCGACGAGGGTGATGCAGCAGGGGGAACGGCCACATATGTTGTATGGGTCGCACCTAAGTGCTCCTCCAAGTCCACCATCATGCCACCTGGTGTTGCGGCATGATGGCCAGCATATCCATGCATAAGTGCTGGATGTGGTTGTGAGAATGAAGGTGCCTGAACCTGATGGTGTGTGAGAGGAGGAAGAGTAGAAAGTTGTGTGGCAGTGGGTGCCGAGTGTGGGAGTAACAGCTGCTGCAATGATACGACGCTAGGATGCAGGCTCTGTGGATGCTGTACTCCAGCCAACTCAAGGGGCTGGCCACCAAATGCTAGAGTAGGATGTTGTGTAGTGAGGTGGTGTGTTTGAGGTAATGGTGTCATACCTAATGTGGGTGCAGTGAGGAGCTGGGGTAAGGACTGAGGTGGTGGTGCAGAAGGTGATGCCTTGAACATCGAAGTAGGCTGTCGAGGAACCTCAGGAACAGTGGGGTCCATAGTAGACTAGATAGCAAAGGCCATGTCCTCGATCTTTTGAGCAAGGGCCAACAGATACTCTGCCTGTGCGGCAGGAGATCCCTCAAGGACAGTGAGGGGTGGCACAGTCAAAGGTCCGGAAGTCAAAGACGGGACAGATACAGGTTGCCCTGGAGGCAGGGAACCTGCAAGGGATGTTGCCACAGTGGGCTGAGTGCTAAAGGAGAAAGAACCCTAAGGGAGCAAGGCCATCAATGATACATCTGGAACCCAAGCAAGGGTCATTGAGATAGACTCAGTGCTTGGCTTCATACTGGCCAAGGTCAGTGGGTGTCTTACAGGGTAGGGGACAAAGCCTCTGTGGTGAACGAAGGGGACAGAGTGAATAGCTGAAGACACAGCAAGGGTAGTAGGGACCAAAAATGGAGTGCCTTGCTGAGCAACAGTGGTGGAAAGAGACTCGCTGGTGCGCTGGGCCATGGCTGACTGGGAATAGGTGAGAACCGAGCAACGGTGGAAAATGAGGGGATGAATCCTAGGACAAGCTATCGTCAAAGTGACGAATAACTTGAGAAAAAGATGATCAGCAACGAAACATCACAAACAGAGGAGTCAAGGCAGGAACACTCGAGCAGTGGCTGAGGAACTCACGCTCCATCTAAGAAAAAGAACACTACCGGTGTTAAAACCAGCAACAAGATGCAATTATTATGGTGGCGTGAATGGCATTCATGCACATGGATGCAACTAGTATGCTCTCTCTCACCAACTATGTGTTTCCTAAATGGTCGTCTACTCAGAGATCACACATGGGTAAATAGGTCTTCGACTCAAGCTAGAAAGTAAAGGTCCCCGCTCTAAATCCTGGCCAAAGCACAGGTAGTGAACAGGTGGTGTGTTGGTGGCCTCATCTCCTACAGTAGTATTGAGCTCTACCCTCTACTAACACCGACACGACCCTGGACAAAGGGGGACAAACTAGCAACACACCCTACGCCAAAGCTATAGGACGGGCTACTAGAATTGTCCTTCACAGACTGTAGGTGGATTCAGGGGAGAAGATGCATGCCCTATATGATCAATCATGCAATATGCTTTGGTATTTTTTACTTGCATTTTATTAACCACGGGGAAGAGTTTGATTTGGTCTCTAGTGATGCCTTATTAATTGTTTCTTTGAGTTTTTTTGTTTTATTTTAACCAGAAAGGGGAAAAAACATGTCTCTACTCTCCAAGGCATGTCAAGTGCGAAAAGGGGAAGAAAACACACAAGTAAGGCAGACAAGCAAGCAATCAACAAGCAAAAGGCATAATCATGGCATGTGCAAGTGTCGTGGCATCATGATTGTGAAATGAAAACATCCATCACATCAAAAGGCAAAGCATGTGGCACGCAAGTGCTATGACAGAGCAAATGTGTAAAAGAAAGTGTGAAAGGCACACTAAGTAAGCAAACAATCACAAACAAAACAAACAAACAAGCATGTGAAGTCAAAGCCTTAAAAAGCAAGCGAAAAGACTAACCTGAAAGCCAGAATCTGGGATCCCTAACGGGGTCACCAGTTCTATGACATTGCCTGCCCGGAGATCCGACACGAAGTCGCACAAGAGGGAGGAGGCCACAGCCATGCTAGGATGGCGAAGGCACAAGATTGAATAAAAACGAAAAGAAAAGGAGTCACCAACTAGTCTTTTAAGGGAAAGTTGAGGAAAACCACAAACAAATCACAAAAGATAAATGCATGAGATACAAATATGAAGGCCAGATTGTCCACAAACTAGAGGATGGGTAAGGATTCCTATTACGCACGGGGAGATGTTAGAAACCCCTGTACGCCCTAGAAACTTGATCTTTCTAGTCTCATTCGCTTATTAGAGGCTGAATGAATGTTTGCTAAGCCTAGAATGTGCTTAAATCATGCTAATATGAATGCCAAGTCAAGACTAGATGGATGTGCAAGATGGTATGCAAAAACTGTGAAGAAATCCACATGAAATATTTCAATTACGAAAAACGACACGACAAAGAAAATCACATGAAATGACAAGGTTTCCGGTGAGAAAGGCTAGAGAAATCATACAAGCCTCAAGAAAGTAAAAAAAGAAACCAACTAAGGTCATCGAAATTATAGAAAACATCACGGAAATCAAGACAGAAAAACTGCAAAGAAGTCCATGCAAAACAAGTAAACTATGACATGTGAAGAAATTTACATAAAATGACGAGGTTTTTGGAAAGAACGCTCCAAAAAACCACACCAACATCAAGAGAATCAAAAATGCAATAGACCCAAATCACTAGAATCGCGGAAAACATCACGGAAACCCAAACAGAAAAATTGCAAAGAAATCTGCGTAAAAAGGCAAACAGCGACATGTGAAGAAAATCACATAAAATGACAGTATTTTTGGAAAGAATACTCAGGAAAACCTTACTGATATCAAAAAAAATCAAAAGTAGGGCCAACCCAATTCATTGGAATCATAGAAAAAGTCATGAAAATCAAAAAGGAGAAATAATCCGTAAGTGGGCCAATGTGGGCCTTTTAGTCAGTTAGTGTATGCCCTTAGGCAATGAAATCCAAATCAAATTAAAAAATCTAGGAATATAGAATAAAAGGGATCAAATCAAATGTCAGACAAAGGATTTTGAAAACGGGATGAGGAAAATCCACAAAAGAAGCGCATGGGATGCGGGCTCGCTCAAAAAGGATGGGACAATATGCAAATGTGATGAAAACTATGCAAAATGCACAAATATGTACCTAAATGTGTAAAAGGTGCTAAGGAATGACTTAGGCAAAGGTTATGCATGACTTAATGCAAGAACTAACATGCATGTGCATGAATTGGTGGCACAGGGGTAATTTGGTCATTTCAATGACCATATGTAATAAATGCATGTATGGGGATGATGCATGATCTGAGATATGCCAAAATGTATGTGAAATGTCACAAAAGTGTTATTGGCAAGAAAACATGCAAAGGACAAGGTTTTAAAAACAATAAAACGATGTAAACATAGTAAAAGACAAGACCAGGGACCAAAATGCAAAATTCACAAAAAGAGTGAAAATCTGGTTTAAAGTATATTCAATGACTTCTATTCTAATATGCAGATGATAGATCAAATGAAAATGTTGCACTGGGATGTGTGAAAATTGTACCTTGGTAATTTCTTGAAAACTTAGGGTCTAATGTGCAAAATTCACACATAAGTGCAAATGTGATTAAAATATGAAATTAAAGATCAATTCACAGTGAAAACTTGATTTTCAAATGACATCTATGATTAAATGAAAAATATGAAATGCAATAAGTGGAAAATATCAAAAATATATGAGAAAACAATTAAAACCCTAAATGATGGATTTAAAAAATAATTTAAAGGTCAAGATGCAAATTTCCTATGCTCATGGATTGTATATTGTGAACCTAGGAGCCTATAAGCAAAATTACAGGGGTTTAGTGTGATAAAAACTAGACTTTTATGATAGTCAGTGTAATTATGAAGTTTTTTAGGGTCAGGATGCAAATTTTACGAAGAAAGACTCATTTTTTTAAAATTTCTAGGGACTCAGTGCAAAATATCAAGACTTAATTGCAAGGAAAACATGAATGTAGGGGTTTAAACATGAGAAAACACATATTTACAGAACTGATAATGAAATTAAAACTAAACAAGGTAAAATATGCAATATTTACAAGAATAATAAAAGAAACAAAAGGTTATTTAAAACAATAGGGACTTAAACATAAAGAAAAGGACTTAAAAGTAATGAAAGAATGAGCTAAGTGTAAAAACATTTAAAACTAAAGGGCCTAGGCTAAATAAGCCCACTTCAAAGATCACCGACGGATTGCCGACGTCTCTGGTGCGAGCTCCGGCGACCATCAAGAGGCACTACAACGGCGGTAGGGTTCCAGTGACGGTCTAGGAGGCTGGAGGGAACGACGACAAGACTCTCCGAAGTGTTTGACAGGGATGGGGTGGCCAAAGGCTCTCCCTATATCTCTAGCTCTGGTGTGGAGTTGACCGACACTAAGGAAGACGATGGCGAGGGAGCTGGCTGCGATGCGACGGTTGGAGCGGCGGCGCTCCAGGCTTTGGAGCAACGACGCAGCGGCTTGGCGAGGTTCATGACAATGTGGTGGATCTCTCGAAGGAGGTTGCGAGCGGTGGGGGCATCTAGAGGCTTCCAGCACTTTGACAGCAAGGACTGGTGGTCGGCAGTGTCGGGGAGGTTCTCAGGCATAGGAAGCTTGAAGGACTCCTTCTTGAGCAACGCAAGCTCAGGGAGGAGGAGGAGGAAGAAGAAGAAGGAAAAGAGGCCCATGGGGCCTCGCTTGGCTCCAGGAGGCTTGCGGCCTCGCCGGTGGTGGTGAACCCACCACCAGAGGTGGGGACGATGATGCACAAGGCCCGCCTGCTCTAGCAAACCATGTTTGGAAGACTCAACCTAACCTGAGGACTAAAAGGAAAACACTTGGAGCTAAAAGGGGAGGAGGGGTACCTAGCTGCTGTTCTCCCGATAAGGCTTGCCGGCGACGCTCCTCTGGTGGCTGCTCCGGTGGTGGTTCAGGGGAGTCTCTAGGCTGCCAATGGTTTAGGGAGAGGCTTTGGATGTAGAAAAATGGCTGAGCTTCTCTAGGGTTGACTAAGTGCTAGGGCTTTTCGTGACTGAAGCACACTTGTAGAGGCTAGGCCTAGGACCGTCAGCGGCGAGGCTTTTTTAAACGTCGGTGGAGCCTCTCAGAGCTGTCGATCCTCCTCCCTAAGGGCGGGACGTCGTTGGATTGAGCGCCAGTTGCAGGGGTTGTTGGGGAATCACCAGAGATCATGAGATGCTACCGGAGATCGTGGGATGCTGTCGAAGATGGTGTTGGATATCGCAGGGTCACCGGAGATGATGTTGGAGATCGCGGGCTTGTGTTTTTAAAGGTTTTTTATTTGTTTTAGGGTTTGTTTTGGTAGTTTTTATTTGGGTTTTGTGATTTTAATTAAATTTTTTATTTTGTGACTTAGGATTTAATTAATTGGTTTTAAATTAGGGTTTTTTAGGTTTTTTATTATTTTATGGTTTTTAGGATTTTAATTATTTTAGGGTTTTAGGGTTTTGGATTTTAATTAGGATTTTGAATTTAATTAGGTTTTTTGGGTTTTAATCAAGGTTTTTAGTTTAATTTGGGTTTTTGTGTTTTAATTTAGGGGTTTAATTAAGGTTTTTTTGATTTTAATTAGAGTTTTGAGTTTAAATTAGGGTTTTAAGTTTAATTAAGTGATTTTAAAATTGGATTTTTAGGGTTTTAATTACTTGATTTTAAATTAGGGTTTTGGGTTTTAATTACTTAAAGGTTTTGGGGATTAGGATTTTTGGATTTTAATTAGGATTTCGGGTTTGGTTTTTGATTTGATTACTTTTAAATTTAGATTTAATTAATTTTACTTGATTTAATTAGGGATTTAGTTTGAATTTTGGTTTAATTGGTTTATATTAGCGTTTTGACTTAGATTTTGACTTCATTGGTTTTACTTCATTTTTTTTTAGATTAGGGTTTCTTTTTAATTAGATTTAATTTTTTTAATGGATTTTATTAAGTTTTACTTGATTAGGGTTTTAATTAGGACTTTAAATGGTTTAAATTGATTTTAACTTTAATTAGGGTTTTCATTTGATTAATTAGGGTTTTAAATGATTTAAATGGATTTTGACTTTAATCAGGGTTTTCATTTGATTAATTAGGGTTTTCACTTGATTAATTTGTATTTTAGGTGGATTTAAGTCGATTTTATTTAATCTTGGTTTTAATTGGGGTTTTGTTTGATTAATTTGGATTTTAAGTGTTTTAAATGAATTTTGTTTGGTTTTAATTCTTAATTATTGTTTTTTGCTTTGATTAGGTCTGAGTGGACTAGTGTGAGCCTGAATAGGCTTGTGGGTTTAGGGTTTAGCTAGGATTCTGTTGGTCGCAACCAGAGCATCTTTCCGAAGGAGTCTACTGCCAAGTGACTTTAAAATCGGAGTGTCTACACTATAAAAGCAAAATAAAAGGATTCTTAAAACAACAAATTTAATTCTATAATAACTACAGTTTGACGAGAGGCCTATATGACCCAGACAATCAATATATGAGCATTTGGTTGATGATGGTCAAGAGGACAGCAACCAACACTTGAGAAGGTCAATTTCTATTATGAAAATTAAAATAGCTGGATATGTTTCTAAACATGTTTTGCTCCATGCACTTTCTTAGTTTTTTTTAATAGTTGCGTTAATTTATCATTAGTCATTCTCTTGATTTTCTTTTTCAGGCTCTTGTATGGAAGTTGTTACTAATTTGCTACTAGACATATGCTAAACTCTGGATCAAAAATGGATATGATCCACATCAGGATTCTCTTGCTGACTTGCCCCTTGGCTACACCATTTCTATTAGGGATTTCCCCATTGACTTATTGCTATTCTAGAGGTTGTTTAACAATCCAAATCAAAATTGGATTGCTGAATCTCATTCCATTCTATACAAGTTTTTAAGCTAGTATGATTAAGATATCATGTGGTGTGATGTGAAGTTATGGAGCTTATCTTTAAAATGAGTGTAGTGTTTTTTCTTCAAGTTTTCCTTCTTGTGCTCTCCATCTCTTTTGCTGCAAATTTGTTTTCTCAGGAATTTCTAAAGTACATCAAGTTTCCCCAAAGTTTTCATTTTTATTTTTAATATAGTTGAACAATTGCTATAATTTTCAAACAGCCATTCCCATCCGGTAAAGCCAAAATGGGGTATATATGTTGGAAATATAAAGCATATACTCAAACTTTAGGAACATTACCTGAAAATGACTTGTGACGTCTTCTCTCAGCGAAATACTGTGTTAGGACTTCAAGAGGTTGGCAATAAACAACAGAATAGTTTATATACCATGAGTGCAATGTAACCTAGTAACTGACTCACAGAAGGATGAAATAATCAAGGGTTTTTGCATTTCATTTGACATGTTGACATTTGGGTAAAGAAGTTGGTCGAAGGGAGTAGTAGATTATGGGCATGGAATATAGGAACATAAATAGTTATAGGGAAGACATTAGTCAATACATTCATAGAAGGAAATTGACAAACCCCAATTTGCAAGAAAGTAAGGGCCTGTTTGGATCGATGGACCTTAAGATTCTAACTATAGTTTTGAAAATACATTTTTTTTATTTTATTTGCACATGCAGAAATTTTGAAAACTGTAGTTTGAAAATGTATTTGGTTAAAAACATTTTGAAACTGTAACTTGAAAAAGTAATTGGTTAAAAACAAACTTTTTCAAAAAAGCTCCATGACCATGGTAGAAAGCTAGGCCCTTGCAAAGCTTGATGATTTGGGGTGGAATCGTCTCTTCGCTCTAGTAAAAGCTTCATATCAACTTCTTGAGATCAACATCCATGTACTCAAACTCCAAGTAAAGTATCGTCTACCCTTGTTTGTTTTTCCCCTACTTCAGATCCAAAAGCGTGACGATGTGGGGGTCCGTGGATAGCATTTGAAGGAGGGATACCTCTCACAGGGTCGTCGCGGGAACGCCCTCTTCGTTCTCATGGAGACGTGTCTTCTTGAGGGCGACGATGTTGCTAGTGGATTTCTCCCTTGCCTTGTACACTTTCCCATAGGTTCCCTCCCTGACCTTCTCCAATTTCTTGTACAAATCCATGGCTCTCTCCCCTTCCATTTTGGTCTAAGAGAAACTGTAGTAGAAGTCAGACTAATGGAAGTGTTAAGATTGGTGACTCTTCAAAGCCAAGGTAGCTTTCACCGCCGAAGTCCAAACCATCACTAAACGTCTTGAAATAAAAAAAAATCCCCAAATGAAGGAGTACCCATTTCCCAAACCTCAGAAAAACAACTCCATAACATCGATCACCCTCATCAGTTACCCTCACCATCACCAACATACACACACACACACACACACATAGAGAGAGAGAGAGAGAGAGAGATACCAACCATATTAGATGTAGACGCCCCTATTTTGTAACCACTTGTTGGCAAATTCCTCCAAAAGGGCTTGCTATGATTGGGGCAAAAACACTAAAGCCTACCTAGCATCTCAAACTACCCTAAGACCCCAAACTTACCCTAAACCTTAGCAAAACCACTAGCCTTAGGAGCCCAAGCACTTTTGGTGATCTAACATGCAAGGAAATGGGTCCAAAATCCATGCAACAAGCCCAGTAATAGGTCCATCGTGGGTCACCATCATGACTTGCTACCACAACTATCTCGCATGGATGGCTAGTGCAAGTGGCTAGCACAAATCGCTAGTGTGGCACCCCTAAGTTTGTAGTAGAAACTGCAAAGGGATTGGTTGGCCCTTTTACGTTTGGACCACTGATGTTTCGCTTCTTATTGGCTCACATGGATCTAAGCATGTCCCATTACATTGTTGGACCATCATACCCTTTATCTACATCCAAAACCCAATCTTATCCCTTTTCATTACATCTCAGCCATTCCCTTTGTTTCTATTTTGAATCCACACTCCACATGCACTTATCACCTCCTATTTAGCCTCTCCCTCCTCGTCCATGATGAGGTTGTCGGTTCAGAAGCCACCCTTCTCGATGAAAGACCATCCCACAACACCACAACCTCCTTTCATCGCCGACCATCGCAACCCATTGCATTTTTGACCACCACAACATTCCCTAGCCTTCCCAAGCCTCTATACCACCCTCTTGTCCCTACAAACCCATTGCCATTGCCACACATAGCCACCCAAGGCTAGCATTCTGCCTCCGGCACCACTACCACCTCCTTGGTCAAGCACCACTGTCACTGGCCACTGGCATCACAACCAAGTACCCACATAGCCCTCCTAAGCATTCCTAGGCCTGGCATAACCTCAACAAGCACTTCCAGCATAGCCACTAGCCACCACACTGTGCCTTACCATCGCCTCCGTCATCATCGAGCAACCGCAAGATGGAGTGATGCCGCCACAAGCTATAATGCTGGGAGGACATTCGTATGCTTACACAAGTAAGCCACTCCTCCATTTAGCATAATTCTCGCTTCCTTACACCTTGCTTAGCTTCTCTAGCCTGTATTTTTGTTGTTTTTGTGTTGCATTATCTATTTTGACCACTGGCGATGGGTTTGTCGACTGCCAGTGAAAGCAGATGGTGGTCCATCCTAGTGTCCTCCTCCCCTTCCTGGATTCCCCTTGATGCTCACCATCCGCCCACGGTGGAGGAATTCTCTTCCTCCAATTGATTGATTTGCCGATGATGATGTCGTCATAGATGTATCAAGGAAGGCAACATGCACTTGCATATGCATTGGATTCCCGTGGCTTTATTGTTTCCATCATTGTGCGTGTTCCCCCTACATGTTTACATTGGTTTATAATCAATTTGGCATGCATTCGCATCATCTTGTGCAATGAAAAGCTTGCAGCCTTTTCTGTAAATCAACTAGCATTGGCCGATAGTACAGGTAGGTAGTGCGACTCACAACTATGAGTCACTAGCGCGGCAAGCCAGTGTAGGTAGCCAATGTAGATCACTAGATCTAGAGTAGGTAACACAACTAAGCACCCTTTCATGGTTCTATTTGGATTTCTCTTCTAACCTTGCATAGCATCGCATGATTTCCGCTCATCTGCATGATCTTACTTGTATTACATGGTTTTACATATGTTTTGGCATTTGACATTCATCCATTAGGGCAATGATAGTTACTCTTTGGAGTTCTATGGATCGAGTGCGATGATCACCCTTACTTCCCTAGTGGATTGTACCAGCATGATTCCTACGCATGATTGCCCTAGTTCAGAACACATATAACGTGACTGAGCATTAGATTGCATGGTTTTCCACCTTGCATGTTTTATTCGCACTATGACATGGCATCAAGCATCCATCTCTAAGCATTCATTAAGGAGCAAGCATACATCTACATCAGCCACACATGCAAGCGATTTAGCTAAGAAAGACTGATTCATCAACCATATGGGGGTACCTAATACTTTTCCCATACGTAATAGGAGTCCTTACCCTTTCTTTGGCCTACAATAACCTATGTGTCGTATCCATTTGGCACAGATCATTACATTTTCATGCTTGCATTGTTTTTTTTCACATTCACTTGCATTTGATTTTCCTCGTCTTCTAATTCTAAATAGACTAGGTGGCAACTTCGTTTTTCCTTATTCGTGTTGTTATGCTTTCACTTTAGTGTTTTCAAGTTGAGTGTCCTTCCTTAGATTCACCATTTCGCATGACCTTCTCGATTGTGCGTTTGGCCTTGCACTCATCGCGTGAAGCAGTCGCTGGATGGTCATAGGAACTGGCAACTCAATTGAGGATGCTAGACTCCAACTTTCCCTTTGGGGTTTCTTGCTTTCATAGCTTTTGCTTTTACTCGCTCCTTTTACTTGCTTCTTGCCTTTACTTGCCTATCTTTTAATATCTTGCTTAACACTTGCTATCATGCCTTTTTCTTGGTGGGTGTTTTGTCTTGCACACATTTGCTACGCCACCACACTCGCACATACTATGTTACATTCCTTTTGATGTGATGAATGTTTTCTCTTTTCACTATCAAATTAGCACGACACACGCACATGTCATGGCCATGCCTTTTGCCTGTTATACACTTGCTTGCATGCCATTTTTGGATGACTCTTTCCCTTTCCACATTTGCCATGCCTAGGAAAAGTAGAAATGTGTTTGCTCCCCCCTTTAGCCTAATTTAAAATCTGTAAGATAAAAACAGAAATAAGGCATAACTAGAGACAAATCACACTTCTTTCCTAGCCACCTTAATAAAAAAAATGCAAGTATAACGTACCAAGCATACCACATGAATGAACATTTAGAAACATGCATCTTCTCCTCTCCTGAGTCCACCCACAATCTGAGAAGGGCAGTCCTAGCTTCCCATTCTATGGCTTTGGTATGGGACGTGTAGCGAGTCTGTTCCCTCATGTCTAGGGTTGTGTTGGTGTTAGAAGAGGGTACAACTCCATACTACTGCAAGAGTCGAGGCCACTACGCACCACCCATTCATAGCTTGAGCTTTGGCTAGGATTAGTGGACATGACCTTCCTTTTTGGCTCGAGTTAAAACCCATACCCATGAGCGGGTCCTGAGTGGATAGTCTTCTTGGGACATGCATAGTTAGAGAGCAAATACTAAGGCATTCAACTGCATGTGTCCCATTCATGCCACAACTTTCATTCCTATAGATTTCTAACTGCTTTTGCTTGTCATACATAGATCTTGAGTCACGTTTAATAATGCATCCTCGGGTTGTGTTTGCCTCTCATTCTTGCACATAGTTTCTATCTACCCGTTTTTCCTGTTTGCTTGCCTGGATTTTCTCCACTACCATGGAGGATTTGTCTTTTGACCCTTTTGCTTCCACGGATTCCAAGATGGTTGGTCATACTCGTCCCCCTCTTTTGCTAGACATCCATTCTTGCATCTATGCACCTTCACCTAGATCGCTCCCTAGCCCCACTGCCTTTGTTGCTCTTCTGCTTGTGGTAGCTCATGTTGAGGCCTAGGATCAACTTGTACTTTCCCCTAACACCAGTGGTGTAACGTCCCACATTTTCCACAATAATTTAAAACAATTTAAACTATGAAAAAATTTAAGCCAAACAGAAGATATAAAACTACCATGAACCTATGTGTGAGGCTACAAGACTCTGGACTATATGCACTACGCAAAACCTCTACATGCCTACACCTACAAACCAAAAATACAAGGAAAACACATGAGCGACAGAAGTCACCCAGTACGCACCCCAAGGAAAACGGTGGGAAAACGAAATCATAATTAATTTTTCTTTTAAGTTCATTTCGCAAACCATTTCCCAAAACCTCACAAACCAGGCCCACACCGGCCAAAACCACAACCAGGCCTCTACTAACCCAAAACCACAAGCAAAGGCCCTCAATGGCCAAAACCACACATAGTGAGTCAGGAAGCCCGACACTAGGCAACCAAACTCTGGCCAGACGCAAGCCGTCGAGGAGCCACCATAGCATTCTGCACTGCCACTGTGACAGCCACCCTGTGCAAGAGCGTTCACCGTCTCGTGATTCTCCCTCTCTAGAGAACCCTCAAAAAGCCAACCCCTTGGGAGGGTTGTCCTGTCTCTTAGGACGCTACCAACTACGGTGCACGTGTCCCACCCGCATTGGCCACCACAGGGTACGCCTCTTCACAGCGTCCTTCACACACGATGCTCAGGAGGGAGTGTCATACTTCCACACCTGACGACACCCAAGCCTCAGTGCTCACAGCAACAGTAGGAGTATCATACCTTCTCGTCATGTCACAAGACACCTCAACCTGTGGACCACAACCCTAGTCTCGAGACGACAGTCAAGGAGTCTCATACCTTCAGGACCCGACACCCCTCAGCCTCAAGTATCTCGACCCCCGACCTCAACCTGGGTGTCGCGCTCGACCACCCGAGAATGTTGTCACATTCTTTGGTCCCAACAACACGGTCCCACATTATCTTGATCCACATACAGAAAACTAGGAAAATCATTTTCCAAATTTGCCAACTCATCTCTTTGAAATCATTTTCATATCTTTGAAAACTCTTCCAAAACCTCGGCAAAATGGTGCATCAGGTGTCCCGAGAAACTACCACTAATGACCCACAATCCCATCGCAATAAGACAAGCAAATCAATCCAAGAAACCATCGAAAGTTAGATTTTATAACATATTTCGGCCTTGGTTCGGCATGCCGAAAAACAGGTTCGGTATGCCAAAATCCAGTGATTGGGCATGCCGTTCTTTCTCCAGTATGTCGAAATTCACTTAATCGGTCGACTAAAAGGACTAAACACATCGAATCCACTGGAAGACCAATACTGTCAGAAAAACGGCATGCCAAATGGATTTGGTATATCGAAATTCACTGATTCGATATGCCGTTTCCACTTCAGTATGTCGAATTCTGTGAATCCCAGAAAACAGCCCAAAGCCCTACTATTCAAAATCACCCAACTGGGACCGACAATCAGATCCCCAAAACCAACACCAAAAATTGCACATAAAACATAAGATGTAGACCCATGAGTTTACTCCAAAACCCAATAAACAAGAGCAAAATCCATTCACCATGCATCAAGATATAAAATCGCAAAGACATAAGGGTCAAAACGACCCAAAACACAACCACCGGCATAAATGCCCATAAATCTACCATAAATTCTCATAAAATTTCAATAAATTATGGGAATGTAAATTTACCTAGATTTTATTCAATCCTATCAATTTCTACCATTTTCATGCTCTTTATTCAAAGGACGGAGTTGCGTACCTGAGAAACGTGCGTCGGCGATCCTGCTACCGACTTCGACGATCACAACCCTCGCCGGGGCACTCACGACCATAGGGGCACACCACCCAAGCTCCACACATCTCCATGAGCCACCGCATGCCTCTGTCGTCCCTTGAGCACACCAAACAAAGGAGGGGGAACACAGGGGAGGAGGGACAGGGGAGGGAGAGTGAAA
Source organism: Posidonia australis (assembly GCA_024699735.1). Taxonomy (NCBI): domain Eukaryota; kingdom Viridiplantae; phylum Streptophyta; class Magnoliopsida; order Alismatales; family Posidoniaceae; genus Posidonia; species Posidonia australis. Next base: position 27,460 of record JAMKQA010000258.1, read on the forward strand.
GAGAGAGAGAAGGAATCGAGAAGGAGGTGGAGGAGATGGGTGGAGGGAGAGAATGAGTGGAGGGAGAGGGAGGGAAGGAAGGTGGTGTGCTCGAGACGAGAAGATGCACGGAGAGGGAGAGGAGAAGAGGTGTGGAAGAAGAGTCGTCGGCCATGCATATAAATATGTGCCCCAAGGTGGTAGGTACACGCATACATGCACAATGAAACCACCAGCCTCCCGCACGAGCTAACAACCGCACCGAACTCTCCCACCAACCGACCTACAATGCGAGCCCTACATGAACCCCACACCTAGGCCCACACAAGCACAATGCCACAATGCACAGTGCCAACCACGCATAAGGACACACAAACAGAAGCTGGCCCACAAGGCCCAAGTCCAAAACACAAAACCACATAAACAAGCCTCGGAACAGTAACACTCGTCCAGGAATAAATTCATAAAAAAGTAAATAATTACATAAATGAATTTTACGAGTTGAAAACTGTCACATTGTCCGGAGTGGGTTGATACCCCAAAATATCCGACTGACAACCGTCACACTATCAGGAGTGGGCTGATACCCCAAACTATCCGATTGACAACCGATACATTGTCAGGAGCGGGATGATAACCCTTATTATCCGGCAACGAGTCCATCAACTCATTAGCAGGTTGATACCCCAAACTATCTGGTTGACAACCGTCACATTGTGAGGAGCAGGCTGATACCCCAAACTATCCGGTTGACAACCGTCACATTGTCAGGAGCGGGCTGATACCGTCACATTGTCAGTCTGATATCTTGCCATGCATTCTTTCAGGCCGAAAGGTCTGTCATTTGCCAAGTTTGCCCCTGTCATGCGACGAGCTCGACAGGCATCCCTTGGCACGAGTCGGGAAATTGTGACATCTGGGCCTGATTATCCATTTTTAATTGTAAACCATGTAATTAATTGTAATATTGTATAAATGGTTTATTAATGGATAATTTGTTGCTTCTTGGTTGTGTAAGCTTGTGGTCGGCTTTCTATGCACCTGCTTGTGATTCGGGACCAATGTGGGGTCCGATTTGAGGATGCACAGTTGTCTCGGTTCGCGTGCCCGTCTTTTCTTCCTTTTCTTTCCTCCTTTGTCACCATTCTTTTTCTTTCCCTCCCTCATGAGCCACGCCCTTCCACCTTTCCCCATCTTCTTCTTCCACACACCCGTGCCATCAATGACAGAGGCCCGTGCCTCTCCGTCTCTTCCGACGCGATGGGCGGCCGGCAAGACACGGGAGGAGGAGAGGATAAAGAGAGGGAGACTGGAGTGGGCGGGGAGGGGGGACGGCGAGAAAGTAAAGGAGGAGGAGAGAATGGGGGGCGCGCGAGCTGGGAGGGTGGAAGGTCAGCGTGTGGGTGCGTCTACTGAAGGCCGAGGATTTTCGGAGCTTCGCCGAGGCTACGCCAGGGTGTGGTGGAACTCGTTAGAGTTGCGAGGGCCGCTGGAGAGGTACGCGACCCCTCCTTTTTCCCGTCCCTTGTTTCTTCGTAAATAATGAAAAAATGCATGTAAAATCGTAAGAAAATAGGGAAATTGATGAAAATGAGTCGAAATGCATGAAAACATAGATATCATGCAGTTAGGATGAAAACTTTGTAGGGTTAAACGAGATTTGGGATGTAAACTACAGTAGGTTAAACTGAGCTCCTCTCCTTTGTGATTTTTGTGTGAATCACATAGTTAATGGATTGATGAATGGTTTGAGGAGTTTTGAAGTAGACTCAAGGGTCTACACCCATGATTTATTGGTATTTTGTGATGTGTGTTTGGGAAGTCCGATCGAGGCTCCCACTTCCGGCCATTTCGTCGATCGAAACAGGGGAATGCACTAGTTGCGAGATTTTCGATATGCCGAATTAATTTTGGTATGCCGAAATCCTGACAGATTAAGCCAGGATCCCTGGTTTCAGTAGACCAAAATTTTCTGGCCTACCAAAATAGGGGGTTTCGGTATACCAAAGGAATCCAATATACCAAATCAGTGATTTTCAGTCTACCGAATTCCAATTCGGTTTGCCGTTTTCATCCCCTGGCCCATGTGAATAAATGGGCACAAATAATGGAAATAAAAGGTTTTAAATGAATAATGAACATGTGTTAGTGGTGTTCTCTCCATGCAAATGGCATGGAGGAATATAGAACCCAAATAAGTGGATTTGGGTATGGTTTTGGGGTTTTAGACCCTATAAATGAATAAGATGGTTGATTGTGTGTAGTTTTGGGCATGAGACCCAATTTATGACTTTTAAAGCATGATTTTAAATGAATTGAGTAGGGACCCTAGTGGGGGGTTAGGTGTTGCATGAAAAACAGATTCCTGCAATGAAAAAGAATGAAATAGAAATGGTTTTGAAAAGAAAAGCTTAAAGAGTTTTGAAAATGAAACTAGTTGCCAGACACGACTGTGGTTGCCGAGCTTGAGACGGTGTAGGCTGAGCATGGGTTGTTGAACCTAGTTGTTTGGGTCACCGAGCTCGTGACGGTGTAGGCTGAGCCTAGGTTATTGAACCTAGTTGTTCGGGTCATCGACAGTGTAGGCTAAGCCTAGGTCGTTGTACCTAGTTGTTCGGGTCACTGATGAGACGTCAGACAAAGACGTATCCCAGAACATATATGAAAGAAATTGAGGCCGATTGGCCAGGACAATGGCATCCCTCACGGGAATTTCACCACGGCAGTGCAGGAAGGTAAGGGAAAGGATGTCCTCGCCTACTGCCTGTGTGTCTGGTTACCTTTGATCAAGGTAACATCAGTAAAGAAAAGTGGAAATGAATAAAAGAAAGAGTATGGCTAGGATTGGACTTGTAAATGGTCTTAAAATCCTAGAAAAGAATAAGAATTGTGGTTTTAACCAGTTACCAGCAAATGATTTCGATTTTGATTTTGAGCCCTGAGAGGCAACGTGTTTTAGGCTAGTTCTAGTCAAAAATGTGATTTCCTCCAAAATATGAAAAAGGTTTTGGAAAGTACAAAAGAAAGAAAGATGAGTTTTTGAGAAAGATGGTGATTTTGTGAAGAAATCCTAAGTATTGAAAAAGGACATGTTTTGGAAAATGGTTTCCAAATGTTTTGAAAAGAAAAGATGAGTTTTGAAAAGGGTATGGAATTGGGAACAAACTCCCAAGTGATTTAAATGAAAAGAAATGGGTGTTTTAAAACTAGATTTTCAAAAGAAAACCAACTTTGAAAATTAAAAGCAGAGTTTTAATGGTTTTGCAAAGATTTTTGTTGTGGTTTTGTGTATTTGGGACGCGTATTGGGTGACTTAGATGTCACTCACGTGTGCTTTGTTTGGTTTTCAAGTGCAGATCGTGTGCAGTCGAGTTCCGGTGCAGGAGTCGGAGCTTCTAGCCGCACATTGAGACCCTGAAGGTGAGCCTTAGTTACAGCTATTTAATGTTTCTGTAATTAGTGTATTTATGCTTATGATACTGTGATTTAGTAGCGTGCCCGGGAATGAGGGCGTTACAGAAATTCTCACGCTCCCCTCCATGAGTTGATCGGCCACCCACTCGTCACCAGCATCATCTTCATGCATCAGCATTGCCCTCATGCATCACCCGGCATCAGGGTCATCCTTCGCATTAGCATCATGCATGGGCCACGAGTCATGACTTTCTGTGCATCCACCGAATAAGTGGTTCATGGCCCCACAGCAAATACCACTCTCCTACAGACTCGAGCGGGGTGTCTTATCAACCCTAAGCATCGGTCTCGATTCTGTCGACCTCACTCAAGGAGGGGCATCTGTAGACACCCGATTTTGCAATCACTTGGCAGCAGGCTCCTCTGAAAAGATACGCTGGTTGCGACCACCAAAACCCCAACTTTCCAACCTAAAACCCTAAACCCACAAACCCACTAAAGCCCACACAAGCTCCTTCAAGCCCACACCAGTCCACTCTGACCTAATCAAAATTAAAACCAAATAAAACTCATCTAAAACATTTAAAAGCCAAATTAATCAGATAAAAATCCCAATTAAAACTAAAATCAAATAAAATCCACTTAAAATCCAACATAATCAAATAAAAATCCCAATTAAAACCAAAATTAAATAAAATCCACTTAAGCCACTTAAAATCCAAGTAAATAAAGTAAAAACCCTAATTAAAATCAAAACCAAGTAAAATACATGTAAACCATTTAAAATCCAAGTTAATTAAAAGAAAAACCCTAATTAAAGCCCTAATCAAGTAAAAATCAATAAAATCCATTAAAAATTAAATCAAATTAAAAAGAAACCCTAATCCACACAAAAATCAAGCAAAAAAACAATTAAATTAAAATTTAAATCAAATCCTTAATTAAATCAAAATTTAAATTGAAACCCTAATTAAATCAAGTAAAATTAATCAAATCTAAAACTCAAACACAAAAAAACCCTAAAATAATAAAATCCAAAACACCCAAATCAAACTTAAAACTTAAACCCCAAATCTTAATTAAAATCACCAAAACCTTCAAGTAATAAAATCCAAAAAAAACCCTAATTCAAAATTGATTAATTAAGCTTAAAATAATAGAAATCAAAACCTAAATTAAAATCACTAAATTAAAATTACCAAAACAAACCCTAAAAAACCCTAAAACAAAAATAAAAAACCTTTAAAAACACAAGCTCAATCACCAGGCCTAATTCAACCCATTCATTCATCAACCAAAAAATTTAGAAAATAGGAAAATAATTCCAACGCCCCCTGATCGTCGGCGACAACCCGTGATTTCTAGCGAGGATCCCCAGTAACCTCTGCAATCTCTAGCACAAATCTATTGACCCTCGGGATCTCCAATGATTCTCCCCTCCAGCTCATGCCAATCTAACGGCGTCCATCCACTAGAGGAGGATCGACGGTTGGAGAAGAGATCACCAGTGTTTAAAGGAGCCTTCCGTCGCCGACGAAAGGTCTCTGGCTAAAACTTTCTCCGAAGCTCTCTTCTTCCAGACTCCTAGCGCACTTGAAACCCACATCTAGAACCAAGTTAATCCACTCGACATCCAGAGCCTCTCCTCCAGCCATTTACACCTCTAAAACCCCCGAGCCATCGCAGCCAAAGCAGCCACCGGAGAAGTGTTGCCGTCGAGCACCACCATGGAGACAGCATCGCCAACCAGGTACTCCTCTTCCCCTCTCTTTCAATCTAGAGCATGCCCCTGTAGGTCTGGAGAGCTCCCCAGCCCTTTGAGTCACGTTTTGCCGGAGACCACCGCCCCTACGCCGTCTCCTTCTCCTCTAATGGTGGGTTCACCACCACCGATGAGGTCACGAGCCTCTAGGGCTAGGTGAGGCCCCACGGGCCTCTCCTTCCTCTCCCCATCTTTCCTTCCCCCTCTTCCCTGATCTCCCTTCGCTCAAGAGGAGTCTAGTTGGCCTCCTGTGCCTGAGAGTCTCGCTGACCGCCAGTCCACGCCGTGAAGCTTCCGCCAACTCCGGATGCCCCTCGTCCCTCACGACCACCTCCCGAGGACCTGCCTTCTTGCCAAAGACCCCCTCAGCCTGCCGCGCCTCCTCTGCAGCCACCGGAGTGGAGCCCTCACCACTGCAACTCCAGTCGTTGATGCCAGAGGTGGGAGGAGCACCTAGACCTCCCTAGATCCCGTCGTCACCACTAGGAGCCTTCGTGTGCTGCTCCGATGCTCCTCCGACCCGTGCCTCAGCCTTCCCGTCTCTGGAGCGCCACCAGCCACTCTGTCGTCATCTTCTCCGGTGTCAATAGCCATTTGCCGGAGCCAAAGGTGGGGGAAGCATCTCAAGCCTCCCTAGTCCTACCTATCACCCTCGAAAGCTTCGTCGTGCTTCCCTCCAGCCTCCTGGGCCATCATTGAAGCCTTCTAGTTGCTACACCACCACCGGGTCGTCGTTGGAGGTTGCACCGGAGCGAGAACGCCAACGGTTTTCCGGTGATCTTTGAAGGATAGTTCTTTAGATTAGGTCCTGTAGTTTTAGGTTTTTTACTTTTAGGCTCTTAGATCCTTACATTTAGGTCCTATGTTTTTGTGTTTAAACCCTTGGAGATTTAAATTAGTTTTATTCCTTTTATTATTCCTGTAAATATTGTATGATTTATCCTATTGAATTTTAACTCCATTTTCAATCCCATAAATGTTTGGTTCTTCACATTTAGACCCCTACAATCATGTTTTCTTTATAATTAAGTCCTGAGATTTTGCATTTTGCCCTCAGAATCCTTTAAAATAAATTTTCTTTGTAAATTTTACATCCATAACCCTAAAGTCATCCATAATTACACTGATCATGTAAAAAACTTGATTTCTATTGCATTTTGGTCCTAAAATTTTGCATGTCAGCCCCTAAACTCATTCCATAATTTTTTCTAGGTATGAGCATTTACATCCACGCCCCTGAATTTTTTTAAATCATTAATCATGGTTTTAATTGTATTTTAAATCACATTTTGGTATGTTTCACATTTATTGATCACATGTGCTTGTAAATCACCACCTGAACAGAGATTTCATCAAAAACCATGTTAAAATATAAATAAATTTATGATTTCACATTTTAGTCAGATTCACACTTTATGTGTGAATTTTGCACAATAGACACTAAATTTTCAAGAAATTACCAAAAGTACAATTTTCACACATGTCACACCACAGTACCACATTTTCTTTAAATCCTTCATCCTTACATTAAGATAAGACTTTATGAGCACATTTTAACCATGATTTTCTCCTTTTTGTGAATTTTACACATTAGACCCTAAGTTTTTAGAAAATTACCAAGGTGCAATTCTCACATATCTCAGTGCCACATTTTTCTTTGATCCATCATCTGCACACTAGGATAGAAGTCACTGATTGTATTTTAATCCAGGTTTTTACCTTTTTTGTGAACTTTACGTTTTGGTCCTTGTACTTGTCCCTTATTGTGTTTACATCATTTTATTATTTTTAAGACCTTGTCCTTTGCATGTTTTCTTGAAAATAACATTTTCCTGACATTTTACATACATTTTGGCATTTCTTAGACCATGCATTGTCTGCATACACGCATTTATCACTTCTAACCATGGAAATGACCAAATTGCCCCCTATGCCACCAATTCATGCATATGCATTTTAGTTTTTGCATTCAGTCATGCATAGTCCTAATCTAAGTCATTCCTTAGCACCTTTTACACATTTAGGTACACATTCATACATTTTGCATAGTTTTTATCACATTTGCGTATCAATCCACCCTTTTAAAGTAAGCCTGCATCTCTTGTGTTTCTTTCGTGGATTTTTCTTCATCTTGTTTTTGGAGTCCCTCACCTGACATTCGATTTGATTTCCTTTACTCCTAAATTTCGGATTTTTTTTCGATTTGATTTGGATTTCATTGCCCGAAGGCATACATTAACTGACCAAAAGGCCCACATTTGCCCAATCGCAGATTATTTTTTCCTTTTTGATTTTTATGACATTTTCCATAATTCTGACGATGTGGGTTGACCCCACTTTTGATCCTTTTGATATCGGGATGATTTTCTAGAACATTCTTTCCAAAAACATCGTCATTTTATGTGATTTTCTTCATATATCGCCATTTGGTCGTTTTAAGTGGACTTCTTTGCAATTTTTCCATCTTGATTTCCACAATGTTTTCCATGATTCTGATG
>JAMKQA010000259.1:0-32261 GCA_024699735.1 Posidonia australis
GGTTTTAATTAAAGTTTTTTAGGTTTTTAATTGGAATTTTGGGTTTTAATTTAATTTTTTAGATTTTAAACATGGTTTTTAATTTAATTAGGGTTTTTGGATTTTAATTAAATTATTGAGTTTGAATTAGGGTTTTGAGAATTTTGAGTTGAAATTTGTGTTTTTTGGATTTTAATTAAAGTTTTGGGTTCAAATTAGGGTTTTTTAACTTAATTAAATGACTTTAGAATTTTTTTAGTTTATTTTTGGTTTTCCTTTAAATTGAATGGATTAAAGTGGTTTAAAAATGGATTTTATTTGGTTTGACTTTAATTAGGCTTTTCACTTGATTAATTTGGATTATTAATGCTTTTAAGTGGATTTTGCTTGATTTTGATTTTAATTAGTGGTTTTTGCTTGAATTAAGTTTGTGTGGGCTTGAGTGGGCCTACTGGGCTTGTGAGGACTTGTGTGGGTCTAGGATTCTGATGGAGTTAGGATTTAGGGGTGGTGGTTGCAACCAGAGCATCTTCCAGAGGAGCCTGCTACCAAGTGACTGCAAAATCGAGGTGTCTACACGTACATTTTGGATTTTTCGATTTAATTTGGTTATTATTGCCTGAGGGCATGCACTAACTAACCCAAAGGCCCATATTGGCCCACCTGCGGATTATTTCTCCTTTTCTTATTTTCATGACTTTTGCTACGATTCCGATGACTTGTGTTGGCCCCCACTTTTTACCTTTTTGATATCGATATGGTTTTCCTGAGCATTCTTTTCAAAAACGTCGTCATTTTATGTGATTTTCTTCACATGTCACTGTTTGCCTATTTTACTCGAATTTCTTTGCAATTTTTCCGTTCGAGTCTCCGTGATGTTTTCTGCTATTCTAATGATTTAGGTCTATTACGTTTTTGATGCTCTTGATGTCGGTGTGGTATTCCAGAGCATTGTTTCCAACTACATCGTCATTTTATGCGAATTTCTTCACGTGTCACAGTTTACCTGTTTTGCACGGACTTCTTTGCAGTTTTTCCATCTTGATTTCCACGATGTTTTCTATGATTCCGATGACCTGAGTTGGTTGCATTTTTGACTTTCTTGAGGCCTGTAAGATTTTTCGAGCCATTCTCGCCAAAAACCTTGTCATTTCATGTGATTTTCTTTGTCGTGTTGTTTTTCGTGATTGCGACATTATATGCGAATTTCTTCGTAGTTTTCGCATATCATCTTGTACATCCATCTAGTTTTGACTTAGCATTCATATTAGCATGATTAGAGCCCAATCTATATTTAGCAAGCATTCATTGAGCCTCTAGCAAGTGAATTAGACTAGAAAGACCAAGTTTCTCGAGCGTACGGGGGTGCCTAACACCTTCCACGTGCGTAATAGGAATCCTTACCCATTCTCTAGTTTGTGGACATTTGGCCTTCATATTTGTATCTCATGCATTCATCTTTTGTGATTTGTTTGTGGTTTTCCTCGTCTTTCCCTTAAAAGACTAGGTGACAACTCCTTTTCTTTTCGTTTTCATCCTATCTTGCGCCCTCGCTATCCTGGCATAGCTACGGCCTCCTCCCTCTAGTGCAACTCCGCGTTGGATCCCCATGCGGGCATGGTCGCAGATACTTAGGGTGACCCACACTTTGTCCTGTGCCCTCATGAACACTGCATGGGGAGATAAGGGTTAGGCGAATTCAGAACTAAGGCATATCACAAATGCCACTCGCCAGGCATAATGTGGCATCCTAGCGTAAGTCCGAGAGGCAGTGACATGTGAGCATTATGTCACAAATAAACTTTGAAAGCACATAAAGAGAGAATGAGTGTTCAAGAAAAAAGGAGCGATTCGATTCCTCAATGATCAATATCTTTTGACTGAACACTCAAAACGGGTGTGAAACCACTAACGCTCAGCAGGTGTGCTACCATAGCATAAACCTCAATGAATAGTGATGGATAGACACCTACCAAACTGAAAAAAAGAAGAGGAAAAAAGAGAGCTGAAAATATGACAGCAAAGAAGTTGTCCAATCAACAAAAGAAAAAAAGAGAGGGGGAAGATGACAGCAAAGAAGCTGTCTAGAGCAAAAAAGAAAGAAAGCCCTAGGAAATGAAATGCGCATTAGGATTGACCATTGGCAAGCAACATCAGAACCTAAGCCTGTGCCGAGAGCTTGCCAAACATCAAATCTACCCCATCATCCTGCACACATAGGCAAAGAAAAAGTCGCCCTAGGTATTCGAAGGCCAAGTAGGTTAGAGGAGCGGCTGACTTAAAAGGCCTAGGTATGGGAGAAATTCTCTAAAGAGTGTAGACATGACACAAGGGACAAGCCCATGATGATAAAGCATGACCCAAAAGGCCAAAGTAGACCCTAGGCTAAGGGTTGAAGAGGGTACCCATTCTTCCCATAAAAATCCAAAAAACCAAAAAAAATTAAAAATCCAAAAAAAATCAGAAAAAAAAAAAACCAAAAAAATTAGAAAATCCAAAAATCCCAAAAAAAAATCAGAAAACCAAAAAAACCTAAAAAACAAATAACAAGTAGTGCCATCCACCTTACCAACAAGTGAAAACCTAGAAAGGAAATTGGAGTTGATCTAGTCGATGATGCAACAACTAACCCACCAAGATTTGGAGTTTACGTCCTACTCAAGTGTGTCCCCATAGCCTGGGTGCGTTCTCTCCACAAAGACATTGTTGTGGAGAAGGAAGAAGCTGTGCATACCATGTCGCATACCAAGACTCTTGCAACTCCTGAGTAGTGGTAGAGAGTCGAGCACCCTTTAAGGAGATCCGACGACCCACGTAAGCCTAGCGGGCTATGTACTCCAAGACCAATCCTTCATCACAATCACCATCATCTCTACAAGCACAGATTGGAGAAGTCATGACCTAGTCTGCGGGAAAGGAAAGCCCCTAGATCAGCAACCATGAACAATGATGGATCGGGTACAACATGAAGGACCGGGCCCCCACCAATACGAGCTCCTAGTGATGATAAACTGTAGTCATCACTCGTGCTTTGAAAGCTTCTGGCAGCCACAACACGTAGTCAAAGTCCTCCGATTATAGTTGGCCCAGGCAAAAGGCACAATCATGGAAGTCTTGCTTGTCAAACTCAGCGTAGCAACAACATTGAGACATGAACCACCGTTGTAGAAGAAAGGGAGAACCAAAGAACTTCCCTGAGCATGATGCACTGGATAGTCCCTCCATGGCATATGCTGAAACAGTAAGAGCTAGATATAAGTCTAGACGAGCCGCCATCAACATGAGCAGATCAACGTGGTGGAGGTCCAAGGAGAAGTAATCATTTGCAAACAGTGCAAGCCCTCCGATTTTGATAAAGAGACATATCTATAACTCCTTTAGGGATAAATCATGAGTGCAAATAACCTCCCACAAGCCTCGAAGATGAAGCCTTCCCACATGCATCAAAGTGTTACTAGCCTCTTGGCCTTCACCCAGGAACCAACTGATCTTTCTGGCATCCATGGTCTCAACAGATATGGCAAAACGATTATCCAGCACCAATGTGGATTCTACTGCAAGGCCAAGGAGGGAAGTAGCTTCCTCACAAGTAATCAAGGTCTCCCCAGAGCAAAATTAAAGGTGTTGGAGGAACTATTCCAGAAAGCCATCAATGCATGTAGAAGTGGCCAATGCAAAAGAGTGCATACAAGGGCCAACAAATTTTCAAAGCCACTACTTGCAAAGAGGTACTTGTTATCCGCCGCATGACTAAGCAAACGTGACACCCATGGGAGGCTATAACGAAAGGAGTTATGAAAATTTAGGCAATCTATAAGATTAACTGTGACCTACAGTACAAGCAATTAGTTATAGAAAGGCACATGAGGCAAAGGAATATAAACAGCAAGAGGAACAAGGAAAACAACAATTATGGCATTAACAAACATACCTTGTCCTCACGAAAAGCCTTCATCAGGTGGTTGGGTATGTCGATCACCCTCTCTACAGCAAAAGTGGAGGAAAATGATGGAAGCTTCATGGCTAAAGCAAGAGGGAGGAGAAAAACTCAGAATAGGGAAGGATGACGTCTGGAAGGCCCCTCAGGTCTCTATTTATAAGCCCCTGTTAAAGCAACCTGAGTTTGAGTCTGAATGGAGAGACTCTGCAAGTCACCCCTGCCATAGGCGACTAGTCATGGCACCTATTTGAGAGGCGACATGAATTGGTGCCTCTACGATTGGTGACTAAAATCGTAGTGCCACAAGCTATGGCGACTAGAAGCACAAGTACCTACTATCGTGTCGCTTAGGCACAATCATCCAACAGTAAGGCTACATCAAGTCCCACCGTGCACATCACATCTGTCCTACTGCGAGGCTACATCAAGTCCCACTGTGTGCGTTAAAGACCCAACTGTGCATCACCCCAAGTAATGGGCTTCCGCCTTTAGAGTCCCCACCATGTACACAAACACCACCTTGACCAAGAGGTAAAACCCCAGTTTGGCAAAGGAAGGGCTCACTCCCTCACCTAGTTCTTCTTTCATAAAGCCCCTTTACATGCTAAGTCGAGTTGTGGGAGGACTCCTTTCTCGAGAGTGTTGGTCACACTCAAGGAAAGAAGACACCCAACACTAGACCACAACAAATTGCATTCATGCATCTTGGATATGTTTGTATGGCTAGGGACCACCCGTACCCCACCGACCGAACCTATCATACAAACCATCCATTGCATATCTTATGTTGACCTTGAGTCTGCATTACTGTTTGCTTGAATCATGCATCCATGTATTTAGGAATCATGCATTGGAAGTGGAGGTGCTAGTAGAGCAATGTTCTTCAAGAGAGTTAGAAACCTTAGAACGGTGATCCTCCAAGAACCAATTAAGTCCCACCTATCATTGTGCTATTCCAATCCGAGTAAGCTCTTAAACGAGAAGCCACAATCCCTTTTTATTTTTTATAGACGTTAGGGTACTTTCCCGATGATCATCCCCTTTTCATTCCTGCTCGGTGCTAGGGTTATGCCCTACGACCATCCTTAGTTTTTGCCCCGTTGAAGTGACATCTCTACATGGCTGACGTGGTCTCGACATCTGGCTATGACACATAGCTTCGAAACTGGCTAGACGCCTCCATGACTAAACGTTCGATATTACGACAATGTTAAATGAACTACTCTGTTATGACACATAGCTCCAAAACCAAGTCTGTTCCCTCTTTTATTCTTCCTCTAATGGTTCAACTGTGGCAGACTGATTGAGAGCAAGCTCCCGTTTCCAGGAAATGCACAATGAGAATATCGTTCTTACCTTAGATCCAATCTTGTTCTAAGATCACCTCCAAGGAGAGGCATATCTAGATATCCCATTTTTGCATTTCCTAGAGTCATTTAGGATAGGAACCTTTGAGACACCCTAATGCACAAGACTGAGAAATTTCTGCTCTATCTTCCAGATATTCCATGTTTTCCTTAAAAGCATTCTTGATTTTACATGGTTCAAGGTTATTAGTTGTGACAAAGCTAACCTGCTCAAGCTAGTGGTAGGCTTGAGTCCCTTGAACATTTTGGTGAGTCACAAGCTGTGGCAGAGCTAACACTCTCATCTTACTCAAATTGGTGGCAGATTTGAGTACCCTGAGCTTAATGAAAATGCTTTTATGATTTCATGAGATTTCTAAGCATTTTTGGGGCTTTTAAAGAACTTCTCTAGATTTAACATAAAATACAAGGGGTAAAATGCAAAAAACTAGATGTCACCTTCGAAAGCAGCAACAAGACTAGACGCTAGAAAAAGAGGTGACATATCTTGTTGCCATCCATAATGCCTTCTTGATTTTAGCACCATCCCAATAGGCACCGGACACCCGGGGTCTTCCTCTTGTAACAACATGTCATCCTAAGCTTTAATATAACATTTGGGGCATTTATAAATATTATCATGATTTTCTCCATATTTATTATAATTTCTGGGACTTTCATAGTATTTATTTATTTATGGAATATTATATAAATCTTTATTAATGCTAGAAAATTCCAGAAACATCGAGAATAATGGATGACATTAAGATTAATATCATATATTTTTATCATGGCCCAAAACTAGATATGATATTAAATTTCACTTTTTCAATGCTAGAATTATCTATAATTTAAAAAGATAATTTCAACATATGCTTAATTTTTGAATATTTATTTAATTACCCGTCTAGAATTTTTTATGGATATATTTAATGCTCGTAATTATTTGAGATTTTATCTTTTAAATTAGATTTTGACTTTGAATTTGGATTTAGAATTCAATTTTAAATTCAAAAACCTTCTAGAATATTCTAGCAATTTCCAAATAGTTTGAAAAAGTCAGGGCAAGTCATTTATAGTTGCTAGATATTTGTTGAGGTAGTTTTGGATTTTATTTTTAAACGAGGAGATATTTACAGCTCGACACTAGTGTGGGCGGCGACTAAACCCAATAAGATATTTTCGATTATTTTCTCGCAACAGAAAATAGTATATCTCCAGTCATTGCTAGTCCTAGCGGCAACACATCCAGATGTGTCACCTGCTCCATGGGCAACGAGGTAAAAATATCTCATTTTCGAATTGATTGCTTCTCGAAGCTTCTAGAATTCGTTTTGATGAGATTCGTCACGTCCTGGCCTCTATAAATAGACCACTAGATCCCCCAGGTCAAGTGAGGCCTTCTAATTCTGAGAGAGTCTATTCAGAGAGAGTGAACCTTAGCAAAGCCTTGTCGGAATCTCGCAAGGGAACCCTCCTGATCTTCTCTTCAGTCCCAACTCTTTGTTCGTGCCTCCACTTCATCATCCATGTCGCATTCAAAAGGGTGAAGGGAGTATCGTTCGATTATTTCTTTTTCATTTTATCATCATATTTCATATTAGACCCATAGCATATGCATGCGAGGACAACCCTCGGTTAGTATTTAGGTCCTTCAGTCATGTTTTTCTATGTTCTTTTGATTTTTGTTTACTTCATCTCACTCTAATTCGGATTTGTTTGTTTTGAAGGGAAAAACAAAGCTACATTGCACGAGGAAGTTGCCGAACAATATCCAACCGTTGATTTGGTGAGTCGGTGAATCCACGACCATGACTTCTACATCATATCAAGAGCAAACACAAGGAGATCTCATCATTTTCTTCCTACATCTCTTACAGGGAGCAAGTAACTGAGAGCTATCACCTGGGCCCATAGAACTAACTAGTACATAGGGATCTGGAATCTACCTCAAACCAAATTGCCTTAAGGCCTGACTCACTTGGCTGAAATAGCAGAAGTATCCATAAAAGAGTTAGGTCTCGCAGAAGAACAAATGGGAGCCCCACGCAACTGCCTCCTCAGAAGCATGCTCATCCATTGCATATGGTCTCTAGATCACCTACAAGACTATTCAATTAGAATCAAGGAATGCTTCATCGATCAAAGATGAAAGTAGCAGAAACAAGAAGTTTACCCATTCCTTGAGAAAGATCTCTACGAGGAATTGGCTTAGGTGGCACACTAGCCTTACCCTCTCAGGAGCCAACTATACATCGCTCCATCGACGAGCCAAGGGAAACTCAATCAGACCATCTGCTCGCTCACCAGGTTGTAAGTGGCAAAAATGCTTGTAAATCTAGGCTTGCCACATCAAAAGTTAGTCAAATACAAGAAGAAAATACATAAATGAAGTAGCCAAATTAAAGATCATGCTAACTTGGAAGAGACAAAGACAGCCAAAAAAGGACTGGATCTTCCCAAGGGAAAAAGCCTCCAAACGAAAGTGTAGATATGCCAATACAGCTAACCCCTAGGAGTAAGAGCCAATCTAATTAATGTCCTAGATAAGGGGATCAAAAGTCACATGAATCATCTGAGATGAAGTACCAAAGAACAACTGGTGACAGAGGTTGGAAATGAAGACCCGTAGCTACTGATCTGCCACAACAGGGTCACTGGCATCTACAAGCACGAGATCCTCAATGTGACATGTCAACCACCCAATGTTGACATGGGTATGGTACCAGCCAAAACGTGGTGGGTGCAAGCCATAACAAGCCTCCACGATATCATCGTAACAAAATTATAGGTCGACAACCACAGACTCGCCATCAATCCGCAGACCCACTAGTCTAACCACGTCCTCCAAGGTGATCATTATCTCCCCAACATGCAGAACGAAGCTACTAGAGGCCACGTGGAATCTCTCAACGAATGGGGCATGTAGTCCTAGGTGAATCTCAAAGGGATGAATCTACAAAAAGTGCCCAAAGCCCGTATGGAATAAACACTTCTTTTGAAACTCCGAGAGACGACCATACACATCATGGAGCAGGTCCCAGCTCAAACGGGTGTGATTCAAAGAAGGCACATAAGACAAATTAATAAAACATTGGTTAATAAACCATAAATAGACAACATAAATAAAATACCACTAATCATACTTGATCCATTTCGGCGAGCTCAGACGCCATCCATGCTCTCCTAGGAATGGGAAAGATGGGAACCTCACCCAACTCAAGTAAGTCCTCATCACTGTGTCCCTTGCCTATCTCAGCTCTAGTGGAAGCTCGAATACGTGGGCGCCTCGCTTGAAGCTTACGAGGAAGAGAGGAGCTTGCCCCTACATCAAAAGGGCCTACCTCGTCCCTCCTAGCCTCGACCCCCTCGAATCCTTGCTTGTGGAATAGAGTCTCGAGGGGCATCTTATAGACTTCTCAGTCTGCTCACTCGAAGCCCTGTAAGGACACATGTGGAGATTTGAGTTGGTCAAGCAGATCACTCTCATCCTTCATATAATTTTTAATCAAACTTTTACACTAACTCAATCTTGACATTCACACTAACCACACCTGCCACTTTGAAACTCCATATTTCACTAATTTAATTTTTAACCGTTAAATTCACAATTATGTCACATTAAAACTTTGACTTGTTGGATTTTGTGGAAAGATTCTCGTTTGACATAAGCACAAACCAACAATTTATCTTACGATCAATTTGGAAACGAAATAGAACATTAAAGGCATGAATTTGACATCATACATGAATCAACACAGAACTTATACGGAATCTGACTATATTAGCCCAATCCATAGTGTTACTCATTCACAATATTCATGCCAACATGAAAATGAATATGCTGACTAACAAAATATTGTCCACTGGTAACACTATTGGAAATTGATAGCAAACTCATAGTCACACAGGAGAATTCACTGTGTTCATTAAGATTCACATTGATAAACAAACAAACACATTGATAATAGCGTGATGAATTATGCAATAACTCCCGTAGCTACATTCACAAGAAAAACTCATAAAATGCACAAACAATTCACAATATTTCACAAAACATTTCACACACAAACAATCACACTGAAACCCACAAAATTCACATTCACAAATAGGTAGACCGCCCCCACAGTCCCACCATCGCTGTCATCGCCACCTACACGATCATGGCAAGCCCACCAACGTGTGCAATCATGCATCACAGAGAACATAAGAGGAAGAAGAAGAGGAAAGGATACCTCCACTGTCGGTGAGCTCCGTCGTCGCTCGCACCATCGCTCACCCCACTTGCATTCCCCTCACTGCCACTAGCCATCAACTCACTAGAGCACACCTCATTGCTGGAACTAGATGTGCCTCACCACAGATCGTCAGAAGAACCCTAGGGAGAAATGCAGAGGAGAGTCGGTGGAAGAATAGGAAGAAGAAAACTGGAGAAGGGTGACACTTCGGCTTTTTATGGTAGGCATTCGTAGGCTTATCGCCACTTTAAGCAACGTCTTCCTATTTGGTAGCCACTTAAAGTGGCACCTTCCTATTTTGTTGCCACAAAGAGTGGTGATGGAGTAATGCCTTTCTAAAGAAGCCAATTTTCTCCCGTACCTTTTTTAATTCCTGGGATAGCTCATTGCCATTGATAGCAACGACTAGTTAGGAGACACCATTTTTTGCTAAAAATTTAAAATTTACAATGACTTAAAATAAGTAGAAACGTTTAATATCAAAATAAAACAACTATTACCCTAAAAATAAAACTTGGAAAAAAATTAATATAAACTTAATCTAAAGAACAAACTCTAAAAACTAACCACCCTAAAAATCAAGCTATGAAACAAGCTTAATGTAACCCAACATCAAAAATAATAACTAATAAAGTCTATCTCGAGTGCCAAGCATTTCGTCAAAATCTTTCCTGTCTTCAACATACTACTATGGAGAAGGACAGAAATGCAAATACCACTTCATGTACTAGGATTCTTGTAATTCTCAAGTGGCTATAGAAGGTCAGGTACCCTTCAAGGAGATCTGTCGCCCAACATAAGCCCAGCAAGTTATATACTCTAGGATCATCCTCTCATCGCAGTCGCCATCCTCTTTGCAAGCACAAATTGGAGGAGTCAACATTGAGCTTGCTAGAATAATAAGTCCCTGATTCAATAGTCACGGACAACAATGGATTGTGAATAATGCAAAAGATCTAGCCCCCACACAGCAAGTTCAAGATGGTTGTGAATTGTAGTCATCACCCGTGCCTTATAAGCTTCTGGAAATTTCAGCACATAATCAAAGTCTTCCAGTTTTAGCTGACCTCAACAATGGATGCAATCACGAAAGCACAATTTATCAAATTCGGCATAATAGCAGTAGTGAAACATAAAACATCTATGGAGTAGAAAAGGGGAACAAAAGAACTTTCCTTAACATGAAGTGTTGGATAGTCCCTCCATGGTTTATACAAGCATAGTGGGAGTTAAATGCAAGTCAGGACAGACCACCATCAACATAAGAAGGTCAACATGGTGAAGATACAAGGTGAAGTGGTCATTAGCAAACACCGCAAGCCCATTGATGCCAATAAATAGACACATTTGCAATTCCATCTAGACGAGATCTCGGGTGCAAATAATCTCCATAAGCCTCTAAGATAGAGTCTCCCTCCATGCACCAAGGCTTTGTCAGCCTTGCGACCCTCATTCAGGAACCAACCAATTTTCCTTGTATCCATAGTCAGATGTGGCAAAGCAATCATCTAGTGCTGCCATTGATTCTACCTCCAAGTAGAGGAGTGAAGTGGCTTCCTTACATGTGATCAAAGTCACTCCACAGATGAAATTGAAAGTATTGGAAGAGTTGTTCCAGAAAGTTATCAACACATGTAGTAATGGCCAAGGCAAAGGGGTGCATACTACATCTAGTAGATTATCAAAGCCACTAGATTCGAAAAGGTGTCTATTGTCTTCTACATGATTAAGCAAACATGATACCTAGGGGAGGATATAGCAGAAGAAATTAAGGACGTTCAGACTCTATGAGATTCACTATCACCTACAGTACCCAAATGATCAAACATAGGGATATGCATAAGGCAAATGAAAATAAGCAAGGTGAGGAAAAGAAGCATGCCTGATTCTCACAAAACGCCTACATCAAGTGGTTGGGTTTGTCAACAACCTTCACCACAGCAAAAGTGGGAGAGGAAAATGAGGGGAGCTTCATAATCAAGGCAAGTAAGGAGAAAAGAACCTTAAACAACTGCAATGTCATCTAACAAATTAGGCATGGCCTACTCTTATAATGCCCATGGAGAACTAATCCAAATTTTAGTCAGAATAGGAAGAATCTTCCTCATCACCTTAATTATAGGTGACTAGACTCGTCGCCAAATGAATAGGCAATCAGAGTAGAAGCCCCACCAACATTCTATACACTACACACTCAGGGTCCACTGCAAAAGATAAATTCTTGACCCCAAACTAGAGTGGTACCGAAGATTGAACCCACACCTCTGGAGTTCATATGGTGTATATAGACATGTCACTTGACTAAAAGGCAAACACTGATTCGGCAAATGAAGCATTCACTCCCTCACCCAATTCTTTATTCATTGAACTCCTTTACTTGCCAAATTGAGTTGTAAGATGACGGTCCTCTCCCGAAAGTACTGGTCATACTCGAGAATGGAAAACACTTGACCACAATGAATTGCATTCATTCATTTTGCATTTGTCTATATGATTTGGAACCAACTGAACCCTACAGGCCTAACCTATCATATGGATCATTCATTGCATCGAATGTTGCCTTTACATTCACATTGTCTGCTTGAACCATTCATCCATGCATTACTTCTCACAGCATTGGAAGTGGAGCAT
This sequence comes from Posidonia australis, assembly GCA_024699735.1. NCBI lineage: Eukaryota > Viridiplantae > Streptophyta > Magnoliopsida > Alismatales > Posidoniaceae > Posidonia > Posidonia australis. The sequence goes on from JAMKQA010000259.1 coordinate 12,135, forward strand.
GGACAGAACATTGTTCTTCAAGAGTGTTAAAAACCTTTAGGATGTGTAATTCTCCTGAAGCTAGTTCATATCCCACCTATCTTGTGTCATTCCAATCTGAGTAAGCTCTCAAATGGGAAGTCACAATTTTTTATCTTTCGATCGATGATAAGGTAATTTCTCCACGATCATCAATATTCCTCTTTAGTTTCTACTCCATTGAAGTTATCTCTACATGATTGACATGGACTCGACATTGGCTACGACACATAGCTCCGAAACTAACTTGACCCCACTATGCTTGAGCCTTTAATATGACAACATCTTTAATCAAACCACTTGGCTGTGTGACGTCCCAAATTGGAGTTTGTATACCTTCCTACCACATGGCTATGTTATAAATTTCTGAAGCCAGGTGGGTCCTATCTTTTGCCTATGTGACAATCTTCCGAAACCAAAAGGTGTCTTCCCTTATCTTTCACCCCTTATGGTTGACTACTTGTGAGCAAGCTTCTTTTAGGAAATGCTCAATGGCGATATCATTCTTACCTTGGAGTTAATCTTGTTTCAAGATTAACTCCAAGAAGGGACATCTGTAGATATCCCATTTTCACATTTTCGAGAGTCAATTAAGGATAGGAAACCTTAAGGCACCCTAAATCACATAGCTATGAACTTATAATACTTTTTCCCAGGTGTTCCATGATTTAATTAAAAATGTTACTTGATTTTACTTGACTCAAGGTCATTAGTTGTGGTACAACTAACACCCTCGAATTAGTGGCAAGTTTAAGTACCTTAAACGTTTTTTTGGTGTGAGGTCGCTAACTGAGGCAGAGCTAATACTCTTACTCTACTGAAATTAGTGATTGATTTGAGTATTTAATAAAATGCTTTTATGATTTTAAGGAATTTCTAAAGTTTTCTACACTTTTAAAGCATCTTTTTAGATTAATATAAAAAATATGGGGTAAAGTTCAAAAGACCATCTTGTTGCCATACTAAGAGGTGTTAAATCATGTCGCTAGAGAACTAGTTGCCACTATTCGAGGTGGCTATTTATTGTCGTCGCCAACATAGCAAGCGACAACTACTCTGGATCTCTCTCTTAGCATATTTGGGCATTCTGGACTTTAATATGATATATGGGATATTTATAAAATATTACAATATTTTCCCATTAATTATTATCATTTCTACGATGTTCCTAACATTTAAATATATATGACATATCATATAAACCTTTAAAAATAATAGATAATTTAGGAAAATTCTAGAAGGGTGGATAACATTAGAAATAGAATGATATATTTTTATCATGATTTAAAAAAAGGATCTTATATTTGCTATTATATTTTTAAATAATATATCCTTATTTAGTGTAAAAATAACCCTAACAAGTGCTAATAATCTAAAGATCCCAAGTGATGGATTGTGACCAGGTCAATGATTTCCCTAAAAAATCAATTGCCTTTGTCTATACAATTTTGGAAGATATTATCTAAATTTAATTTACTTAATTAGTAAGTATTGATTAAATTTTAAAATATCTTCTAAATATATCTCAATTACGAAAAATCCTGAAAATAGTAAACTTGGTATTGATTTATTAATAGAGTCGTAATAGGATATTTTGGGATTCTAATTTTGAAAATTTTGATTTTTAATTGCTTAATGCCTATGCAACCGGTGACTAGCTGACCTGGAATATATTGTTGCCTTTTAAGTCGTTTTTCCCTATGTCACATCGAAAATGGAATCATCATGTTCGTCACCACATCATGTGGTGACATGTTGGTTCTTGTCGCTTGTCCCATAGGCAACAAGTTTAAAATATCTTGTTTTTCTAATTTCCGATATTTGGTGCTCAAGTTCTCTATAAATAAACCCCTAGGTCAAGAGTTTGAGAGGATAGACGATGAGGGACTTTGGGGTTGAGAAAAAGAGTAGAGAGGGAGTTCTTTTAGAGAGAGAGATCTTGGGTTTTAGAAAATCTTGAGAGAGACGTTGAGAGAGCTTGAGTCCCCCTCTACTCTATCAAATTCTAGTGAGGAAACCGTAGTCCAGAGAAAACGTGTGTCTAAAGTGTTGTTTGTGTCTCCATTGCCCCATCTCATGTCACATTGTAGTGAGCGTGAAGGGAGTATCAGTTCCTCTTATTTCCTTCTTTTTATTAGTCATCATATCATTCCTTTAGATAGGCATTGCATTTGCACGTAGGGAACCACCCCTAAGTCAGTATCATTTTCATTTATTTTTGCATTTCGACGTCTTTGTCATATCATTTATTACGCGTCCGAACTAATCTAGATCTACTTTGTTTGTTTTGAAGGGAAGGAATATATCACATAGCACAAGGATGCTAATGGACAGCACCCTGTCATTGATCTACCGAGTCGAGGATCCACAACACTGATCTCCTGAAGGCGTCTCGTTAGCCAGCAACATCGAACAGACAAGTGGTGATCAAAGAGTCGTCGACGTACGTGGAAGCACATGCGTCTATATCAAACACCTCAAATCCATATCCATACCGGCAAGCTTTTCTATTGTACTCATCGGGCAAAGTTGGCATGCAAAATGTCCTCATTGTTTTTTGATTTTTATTTTTTATTTTTGGCTTTTTTATTGTGTTTTTCTACTATTTTGATTTTTCTATGATTTCCCTTTATGATGAAATAAAAGAAGAAACAGATAAATAGAAAAAAAGGTATGGTTATAGGCCCTACAACATCCTCCGAGCCTGAAAACTCTAGTGTTAGTGCATGCTCTACCTCCTGCGAGCTAACATTGATGACCTTCTTGTAAATCAAGTTCTGAACAACTTCCCAAAAAGTGATGTAGCTATCAATCAAATGCCAGACACAATGATGAAACTGTAACACCCGTAAATTCATTTTGTAATTATTTACATTTTAATGAATTTATTCCTGGACGGGTGTTACTGCTCCGAGGTCCGTTTGTGTGATATTGTGGCTTTGAGCTTGGGCCTCATGGGCCAGATTCTGCTTGTATGTTCCTATGCATAGTTGGCACTATGCTTGTGGGCCCATGTGTGGGTCCGTGTGGGGCCCACGTTGTGGGCCAATTGTTGTGGCTGGTGGTTGGGCTATGGTAGGTGAGATCGTGTTGCGTGCCCGTGGCTGGACACCCATAGGTGTGCATTTCAGTATACCGAGCCTATTTCATTATACCGAATCGGGGCCCAGCTGTTTTATAAAACGTGTGATTCTCGTGGGTTTTCGGATTGGTTTGTTTTGCCCATTTGAGATGGGATCGTGAGCCATCAATGGTGGTCTTGTTGGACAACTGATGTGCCATTTTGTCAAGATTTTTAAATGAGCTTCCAAAGATATAAAATGGTTTGGAAATGGTTTTCAAAAGAGATGTGTTGGCCCATTTTGGAAAATGGTTTTCCTGGTTTTTTGTATGCTGACCGAGACACCGTGGGACTGTGTCATCGAGACCAAGGAATGTGACGACATTCTCAGGTGGTCGGGCATGTCTCCTTGGTTGAGGTTGGGGGCTGAGATACCTGAGGCTGAGGGTCGTCGAGTCTTGGAGGTATGAGACTCCCTGACTGTCGTCTCGAGGCTAAGGTTGTAGTCCGCGGGTTGAGGTGTCTTGTGGCATGATGGGGAGATATGATACTCCTACTGTCACTGTGAGCACTAAGGCTCAGACGTTGTCGAGTGTGGAGGTATGACACTCCCTCCTGAGCACCATGTAGAGGACACCGTGAGGAGGTGTACCCTGTGGTGGCCAGTGTGGGTGGGACACGTGCCCTGTAGCTAGTAGCGTCTTGAGAGACAAGACTGCTTTCCTAGAGAGGGGTTGGCTTTGTAAGGGTTCTCCAGGTGAGAGAATCGTGGGACGATGATCACTCCTGCATAGGGTGGCTTCACCATGCCAGTGTAGTACACCTTGGTGGCTATTTGTGGCCAGAGTTGGTTGCTTGGCACTGGGCTTCCTGACTCATTGTGTGTGGTTTTAGCCATTAAGGGCCTCGTTTGTGGTTTTGGGTTGGTAGAGCCATGTTTGCTGTTTTGGCCGTTGTAGGCCGTGTTTGCTGTGGTTTTCGGCCTTATGGGTCTGGTTTGTGAGATTTTAGAGAAAATGATTGCAAAATGAATTTAAAAGAAAATTAATATAGATTTGTTTTCCACTGTTTCCATGGGGTGCATGCTGGGTGACTTTTGTCACTTATGCTTTTCTTTGTGGTCTTGGGTTGTAGGTGTAGAATGCAAATGGATTTTAGCATAGTGCATATAGTCCGGAGTCTCGTAGCCACACACACAGGTTTCTGGTAGTTGATATTTTTATTTCGCTTTTAATTTCCTATAATTTAATTTGTTTTAAATTATTATGGGAATTGGCGGTGTGAATGATTTTGGTATCAGAGCTCCAGGTTCACTAGCTTGCACTAGCCTAGCGTGTCCGATCTAAAGACTCCATAGGTTTGCATGCATGGTAGAGTCTGCACTTGGTTCTCTTCATGGTTTTCTGGTTGTTGTTTTGTCTGTGATGCAGGTGTTTTGTCTTTATCCTTGCAGGATGCCTCCTCGTGGTCGTAAGGGCAAGGCCCCTATCGAAGGATCCAAGCCCCAAGAGGACATGGGTGCATGGAAGGTGGTTCTTGCTGAACTGAGGAGTTTGGCGCATGGTATCTCCCATGCCTTCAGCAGGAGTAGTGCTACTGAGCTGTTAGGTGACCGTGGCTTAGCCAGTTCACAAAACTTCGTCTGCCGTCGTTCAAGGGAAGGTTGGTGCTAAGGAGAGCGAGGCCTGGCTAGAGAACGTGGTGATGATGTTGGAGAGCATGGCATGCCCAGAGGAGCATTAGGTGTCATTGGTGACTTATCTGTAGGATGGTGCAGTAGATAAGTAGTGGAAGTCTGTGAGGCAGTTGAAGTTCCAGAACTAAGTCACTATCAGCATCCAATGAAAGGATTTCAAGGCCGCCTTCTATGACAAGTATTTCCCCGCTCATGTGAAGGAACAGCTTTGCCGAGATTTTTAGAGTCTGGAGCAGGGCACAATGTCGATGCTCGAGTATAAGACTAAGTTCACTCGGCTGGAACATTTCGCTCCCGCCTAAAAGTCAGAGGAGGAGCAAGCACAGAGGTTTTTGGATGACTTGAACCTAGGGCTATGAGTGAAAATGATGGGCTGTCAGTGATAGACTATGGAGGACATGGCTGGGATGGCTTATCGCTTCGAGGCAGAGCATGAAGAGTATCTAAAGAGTCATCCCAAAGGGATGGGTAAGTCTTCTTTTACCTCCCGATTCACTTTCTCTGGTCCTCCAAGTGCCATTAGTTCAAGTAGCCTTGAGAAGAAGTAGAAGAGGAGGTCTAGTGTTTCCTCTATAGGCCAGCGATGTTTTGCTAGGAGTAGTAGAGATGGCATTTGTCAGACAGGGTCCAGTGCTTCTAGTGGGAACCAGTACTGCAACTATGGTCAAGTGGGCCATATTGCTACATTTTGTCCTCATCCTCGGCGAACCCCAGCTCCAATGGTGTGCTACAACTGCAGAAAGGTGGGACATGTCCAGAAATCGTGTCCAAAATAGCCTAAGAAGGCAGGAAGCGTGCCACAACAGCCGACTACGGGACGAGTGTTTACCATTGCAGCTCCAAGTGTTGGGACATCGAGAGAAGGCAGGACATGTTCAGAGATCCTATTCGGAACCACCGAAGAAGGCAGGAAGCGCACCGCAGCAACCGACTAGGGGACGAGTGTTTACCATTGTAGCTCTAAGCGCTGAGACTTTGGGAGATGTAATTGAGGGTAAGGATGATTAGTTGGTTTTGTAACCCTTTGTGATTGTTGTAATCTCCTTGTAATCTGGACATCTACCTGATTGTATGGATGTGTGGTGTTGTTTTGTTTGGCCATTAAGTTCTTTTATTGTGGTTGGCCAAATGGCCAAAGTGTTCTTTGACTTAGGGAGTTTTTTCTCCTTTATCTCTAAGTCTTTCGCGGCGAAGTTGGGATAGAGATCAGCTAGACTGGCCTTTCATCTCAGCGTGGTGACGCCGCTGGGGGAGCATAGTTTGGCATGGAGACATTTGCGGTCTGTCGACTTGACGCTGAATGGCAGAGAGTTTGACACCAGCCTGATCATGATGGACATGCAGGAGTACGATGTGATACTCGACATGGATTGGTTGGTCCAGCAGCCCGCTTTGATGGATTGTGCTCGAAGGAGAGTTTATTTTAGGTCTCTTAAGGATGGGTCTTTCTTTGAGCAAGGTGGGTGTCAAGGTGAGCCTAAGCTTATCATTTCGACTATGAAGGCTTATAAGTCTTTGGTCAGGGGTTGCGTGGGGTATCTAGCCAATATAATTACCTCCACTTCTCCTGAGTTGGGTGTTCACAACATCTCTGTGACGTGTGAATATCTCGACATTTTCCCTGATGATTTGTCAAGTATGCCACCTTACAGGGAAGTAGAGTTCTCGATTGATTTGATCCCCGATTCTGGTGCTGTGTCGAAGCCTCCCTATCACATGGCACCAGTGGAGTTGTGAGAGCTCAAGACTTAGTTGTAGGAGTTGCAGGACAAGTGTTGCTCAGGCTAAGTGTGTCTCTGTGGGGAACGCCTGTCTTGTTCGTCTGCAAGAAGGATGGTTCACTCCCACTGTATATAAATTATCAAATGCTGAACCAGATCACGATGAAGAACAAGTATCCCTTGTCCCGCATTGATGACCTATTCTACTAGTTGTAGTCTATATCTGTGTTCTCTAAGATTGATCTGAGGTCAAGATATCACCAGTTGAAGATACGAGACTCAAATATTCAAAAGACTACTTTCCAGACATGGTACGAGCAATACAAGTTCACAGTCATGCCCTTCGGCTTGACCAATGCACCAGTTGCATTTATGGATCTGATGAACAAGATTTTCAGTCCTTTTCTGGACCAGTTCGTTGTGGTTTTTGTTGATGACGTGTTGGTCTACTCCCTTGATGTTGAAACTCACGCCTTACACCTCAGGGTGGTTTTGGATACTCTAAGGTGTCACCAACTGTATGCCAAATTCTCCAAGTGTGAGTTATGGCTGAGAGAAGTTATGTTCCTTGGCCATTTGATTTCTGGAGAAGGCATCAGAGTGGATGCTGCTAAGGTCGAGGCGATGAGCAGTTAGGAGCGACCTAGGACTGTGACAGAAATCAGGAGTTTCTTGGGTCTGGCGGGCTATTATAGGAGGTTTATCAGGATTTCCCCTCCATAGTCGTGCCTTTGATAGAGTTGACTAGGAAAGGGGTTCTATTTTGCTGGGACCAGAATTGTGAAGTGAGTTTCCAAGAGCTAATGTCTCATCTAGTTTCTGCCCTTGTGTTGACTCTACCTTTTGGAAGTGGTGGCTTTACTGTGTATAGTGACGTCAGTGGTATTAGGGTGGGGTGTATTCTAATGTAGCATGCCAATGTTATCACATATGCTTCACGCTAGCTGAAGGATCATAAGAAGAACTACCCGACCCACAATTTGGAGATGGCTACCGTAGTGTTCGCTCTAAAGCTTTGGCAACACTATCTCTATGGAAAGCAGTTTGAGGTCTTCACTGATCATTAAAGCTTGAAGTATGTCTTCACGCAGAGGGACCTCAACCTGAGGTAGCGTCATTAGGTGGAGTATCTGAAGGACTATGATTTCAGCCTGTCCTACCATCTCGGCACGGCCAACGTGGTCGCCGATGCCTTGAGTCAGCATATGCACGTGATGACAAGCCTGATGGTCAATAAGTGGACCATGCTGGAGAATCTAGTGAGCTGCAGGTTGAAGCGGTAAGCTAGGGGGACGGTTGGTGCCTAGGTGGCCAGCCTGTCTATTCGCCCTAAGCTATTAGAGTTTATTGTCGCCTGTCAGTAGCTGGATCTGTTTGTTAAGACTGTGCTTGAGAAGCTGGAGGCTGGTGGAGAGCCTCATTTCTCTATTGGGTCATATGGAGAGCTGAGATATGATATGTGTCTATATGTGCCCCAGCATGAGGAGGCCAGGTAGAGATTATTGGATGAAGCGCATCGATCTAGGTACACTATTCATCCTGGGAGTACGAAGATGTACCGAGACCTGAAGCGAAACATTTGGTGGCCTAGCATGAAATGGGATGTTGCTGACCATGTGGCGAGGTGTACAACTTACTAGCTGGTCAAGGTTGAGCACCAAAGATCTAGAGGGACATTACAGCCATTTGATATTCCAGTGTGGAAGTGGTAGCACATTTCGATGGACTCTGTGACTAGTTTGCTACGTACTCAGAAGAAGAACGACACCATGTAGGTGATCGTGGATCAGCTAACCAAGTCTGCTCACTTCTTGGCCATTCGGGTGAAGCTTCTGATGCACCGCCTGGTGAAGCTGTATGTGTCCGAGGTGGTGATGCTGCATGGTGTTCTAGTGTCGATCGTGTCGGACAGAGACACAAGGTTTACCTCAAGGTTCTGAAGAATTTTGCAGGAGGCCTTTGGCATTGTGCTCAACTATAGTACAGCATTTCATCCTCAGTCGGATGGTCAGACAAAGAGGACTATCCAAATGCTAGAGGATATGCTCAGAATATGTGCCTTAGACTTTCAAGGGAGTTGAGAGGACCATCTGTCGTTAATTGAGTTCACCTACAATAATATTTATCACTCGAGCATCAAGATGGTGTTGTACGAAGCTTTGTATGGTAGGCCATGCAGATCGCCGGTTTGCTTGAGTGAAGTGGGCGAGTGTCAGTTGATTGGTCCTGAGCTTGTGTAGCTATATGCGGACATGGTTGATTTGATTCGTAGCAGGCTATTGGTTGCACAGAGTCAGTAGAAGAGCTATGCCGACAGGAGGCAGAGACCACTGGAATTTCTAGTGGGAGACTATGTGTTCCTGAAGGTGTCGCCGACCAAGGGTATCATGAGGTTCAGGAAGCGTGGCAAGTTGAGTCCTCGCTATATTGGTTCGTACTAAATCAACTAGTGGATCGGTGAGGTTGCTTATCGGTTGGATCTACCACCAAAGATGTCATCCATACACAATGTGTTCCATGTCTCCATGCTGAGGAAGTGCCTGGCTAACGCATCTCATGTGATCCCAATTCAGCCAGAAGGGCTCTAGGAAGATCTGTCCTTTATGGAGGATGTCGTCTAGATTATTGACTGCAAGGAGTAGGTGCTGTAGAACAAGGTGATTCCAAGTGTCTTGGTGTGGTGGTGGCATCATGGAGCCGAGGAGGCCACGTGGGAACGTGAGGAAGCCATCCTAGCCTAGTACCCATATCTTTTTGCCTAGTGATTTCAGGAGCAAAATCTTCTTTTAAGATGAGTAGGATGTAACACCCGTAAAATTCATTTTGTAATTATTTACATTTTAATGAATTTAGTCCTAGACAGGTGTTACTATTCCGAGGCCCGTTTGTGTGGTTTTGTGCTTTTGGGCTTGGGCCTCATGGGCTAGCTTCTGTTTGAATGTCCCTGTGTGTGGTTGCACTTTGCATTGTAGCACTATGTGAGTGGGCTAGGGTGTGGGTCCTTGTGGGGCCCACGCTTGTGGGCCAGTTGTTGTGGCAAGTGGTTGTGTGCATGGGTTTGTGCGGGCTAGTGTGGGCGGTTTGGTATGCATGTGTGCTTACCTTCCACCATGCGTGGCTTTATAAGCCGAGGCACACTCACCATGCAACAACGCACTCTTCCCTTCCTTCCCACACCGCTTCCTCCTTCCCATCCCGAGCACACCACCTCCCTCTCTCTCCATCTCCCTCCACTCACCCTCCTCCTTCCCATCTCTCTCACTCGCCCTCCCCTGTTTCTCTCCTCCCTACATCTTCCTCCCTGTTCGGTGTGCTCAAGGGTCGACGAAGGTGTGCAGTGGTGTGTGGTGGTGCGGGGAGGTTTGGAGTGGCGTCCTTGAGGTTGTGGAGTGACCGTTGATGCATGGTGTCACCGAAGTTGGCCGGAGGTTGGCGTTGATCCCCAAAGAGCGTTTTTTAGGTAGGCACTCCAATTAATTGAGTAGAATGCATGAAAAATAGTAAAAATCCCTAGGTTGCATGCAATCTAGGTTAAATTCAATATTTTGGAATTTATGAGAATTTATTGTGGTTTTTATGGATATTTACAATGGTGGTTGTGGTTTGGGTCGTTTTGGCCCTCATGCCTTTGCGAATTTATATCTTGATTCATGGTGAATCGATTTTGGTTTTGTTTGTTAGGATTTGGAATAGACTCGATAGTCTACATCTTATGTTTTACATGTGATTTTTGGTGTTTGTTTTGGTGGTTCCGATCAGAGGTCCCACTTTGGGAGATTTTGGATGTTTGAGTGTGGGTTGTTTTCTGATTTTCGTAGAAATGGTTCGGTATGCCGTATAGTCAGTTTTGGTTCTCTTGTCGAAATTCGATCGTCTAATTTTGGATGGTCGACCGAATCAGTGGATTTTGCTCGACCGAACCATCTTCGATATACTGGTTTTGGCTTGAGTGTTAACCGTTGACTTGATTCAATCGACCGATCCAGATCGGTCTACCGAACCAGGGGTTTTCAGCATACCGAACTTGTTTTTCAGCATGTCGAATCAGGGCCCAAATGCTTTTATAAAAATGTGATTTTCCAAGGATTTTCCGAATTGGTTTGTATTGTCCCTTTGTGATGGGATTGTGGGCTATCAGTGGTGGTCTCCTAGGACACCTGATGTGTCGTTTTGCCAAGGTTTTGGAAAAGTTTTCAAGGATATAAAATAGTTTTGAAAATGATTCCAAAAGAGATGAGTTGGCAGATTTGGAAAATGTTTTTTCCTAATTTTCTGTGTGCAAGCCGAGACACTATGGGACCGTGTCATCGGGACCAGAGAATGTGACGACATTCTCGAGTGGTCGGGCGTGTCTCCTTGGTCGAGGTCGAGGGTTGAGATACTTGAGGCTGAGGGACGTTGGGTCCTAGAGGTATGAGACTCCCTAATTGTCATCTCAAGGCTAGGGTTGTGGTCTGCGGTTTGAGGTGTCTTGTGGCATGACGAGAGGGTATGATACTCCTACTATCGCTGTGAGCACTGAGGTCATGTGTCGTCAAATGTGGAGGTATGACACTCCCTCTTGAGCACCGCGTGTGAAGAACGTCGTGAGAAGGCGTACCCTGTGGTGGCCAGTGTGAGTGGGACACGTGCCCCGTAGCTGGTAGCGTCCTGAGTAATAGACAACCTTCCCAAGGAGGGGTTCGCTTTGTGAGGCTTCTCTAGGTGAGAGAATCCTGGGATGACACTGCTCTACACAGGGTGGCACGTCGTGGCATTGTACACGTTGTGGTCGCACCTCGGTTGACTACTTGTGGCTAGAGTTTGGTTGCCTGGCACCGAGCTTCCTGATTCAGTGTATGTGGTTTTGGTCATTGAGAGCCTTTGCTTGTGGTTTTGGCCGGTGTGGGCCTGGTTTGTGGGGTTTTAGAGAAAATGTTTGCAAAATGAATTTTAAAAGAAAATTAATTATGATTTCATTTTACCGTCGTTTTTCATGGGGTGCGTGCTGGGTGACTTTTGTCACTCATGCATTTTCCTCGTGTTTTGGGATGCAGGTGCAGGCACACAGAAGGCTTTGCATAGTGCATATAGTCAGGAGTCTCATAACTGCACACATGGGTTCCTTGTAGTTGATATTTTCTGTTTATCTTTTAATTTCCTATAATTTAATTTGTTTTAAATTATTTTGGGAAATTTGGGGCGTGACATAAGACAACTTCCCTTACTTGTACAAATGGATCCACAACTCTAGAGCCATGGAACCCATGTTGCTCTCCTTACTACTACAAAAAATAGGAAATTGCAAGGAAAGATGTCCTCACTAAGTCCTCATCATGTCCTCATTTAGTCCTCACTAGTGCCTTTACGAGGACATTGCGAGGATAAAAAGTCCTCGCAAAATGCGAAGTCATTAAAAGACATTTATGAGTAAGTTTCCAAGTGAAGACCTCACGAGAAATTTTGCAAGGACTTAGTGAGATCAAAAAGTCCTCACATGGTCCTCGTTATTAGTCGAATTTTCCTCACAATGTACATGTTATGTCCTCACAAAATTTTTTTAAAAAATTTTAATAAATAAAAATTGTGAGGACAATGTCCTCACGAAGTCCTCGCGATCTAAATAAAATAAAATAAAATTTCCTGTTAGGTATATATTTCATATCAACAATGCTTCGATACAATGGATGCCATAACATGAGAAATTTAAAATAAAATTAGCAATTCATATTAGGTACATATGAACTAGTAGAAAAGTTAACAAACTACTAAAAAGCAAAAAAAGTATATAATCATCATTCAGAAAGAAATAAAATGAACATGTCAAGCTCTAAATATTGATTTGAATGACTAATGTGTTGCTTTCAAATTGCATAAAATAATTCAACTTTTGTGATCCATATTCTTTAAGGAAAATTTTCTTCAATGAGCACTTCTTCAAGCATTGCGTTTTAGTTCAAAGACTCATTACCTTTCCTACTAGAGACTTGCAGAAGCCTATGGATGACCATTTGGGTTGTTATTCTTGCTCACTTTTGTTCCACTATTCCCAATGTCAGCTGATGTTTTGCTCTTTTTCATTCTTAGGTAAAAATGCATTAATGGTGGAAGAAGTTCTTCTTATATTGCCTAGAAAGAAGCAAAAGGCTTAAGAATCAAGACTCATCGAACAATTGCTGTCGTTGCAGTCAATTGTCAGCATGAACTTAACAGGAAAAAAAACACTACAAGAGTATCCAATTTGGATTGTAAATCAAAATGTAGGAAAGTATTGGTTCTTGTTAACAAACTTGGTTACACTTTTGCAACTCCAACCCACAAAGTAGTCACACTTTCAAATTCAGATAATCTTCAAATCAAGAGTCGTACAAAATTGGAACAGTGTCCAAGGCACAAAATCGTGCAATTTCTTATACTACTATTAAGAAAGTAGAAAAATTATTAAATATAGGAAAAGGCATGAATTTTGATTAAGGAACAGTAGTCACACTCATTTAGCAATCTTTTCACTTTAAGGTAATTAAAAAACAAACTCACCCACCAACCATCTTTCCCTCTTAGACCACCCTTAAATGCATCCACAAAGTCGAACAGTTGAAGTTGGGTCATTTTCTGCAATTGGGGAAAATGACATACCGAATTGGATTCGGTATGCTGATTTGCGGCCTAGTATTGCCCTGAGCCACTAATTTAGACGATCGAAAGGTTTTGGTTGACCAAATCAAGGAATTTCGGACGATTGACAAGAGGATCGATTGCCCATTTTTGACTCAAGAAGGGGGAAATCTGATAGGAATTCGGGCGATCGGGCAATTTTGATCGACTGAATTCAGATACATTTCGAATGACCGAATTAGGAGATTTTGGTCGATCGATTCTGGTTTGGTTTGTCGAATCAGACCCTTGGCCCATATTCTTAGATGTGATTATAAATGTTAAAGATATGGGTTTTAATGATTTATTGGCATGTGTTGGTAATGTTTTCCCTATGTAAATGCCATAGAGGAATATGGAATTCAAATAAATGAATTTGAATGTGGTTTTGGCTTGAGGCCTTAAAATGAAAAGAAATGGTTTTAAAAGAAAAACCCTTGAGTATTGAAAGAAAATGATAATATGTTCTAGAGCCACTAGAGGTTGGTGTCGGCAATGTGGTAGGAGTATGAGACTCTAATGAGACCAATTTCAGATACGACCGTGATTGCCAATGCAGAACCACGAGAGTTTGGCGTCAGATATTTGGAATGGAACTGATTGTCAGATACAACCGTAGGGGAAATGGTGTATTCACCTACTGCCTATGTGCCTAGTAACCTCTAATTAAGGTAACACTAATAAGAAAAGGGAGTATAAATTGTGTGATGTAAGCTAACATTTGATTTGTTGTTTTGGCTTATGGTATTAGCCAAATTCTAGCAATAAATTAGAATTGTGATTTGAACTAGTTGCCAGCGAATGTATATGATTTTGTTTTGAGTCCTATGAGGCCTTGTGTTTTAGGCTAGATCTAGTCGAGAATGTGGATTTCTTGAGATACATAAGAGATTTGAAAATGCATGAAATTGAGAAAAAGGGGTAGGGTTTTGAAAGAGCATGGTTTTGGATAGAAATTCCAGACATTTGAAAAAAAAAGATATTTTGAAAAGAGTTTTGGGAACCATGTTTTATGAAATTGAGATTTGTGTTTCTCGCGATTTTGCTGAGGTTCATGTGTGTGGGGGGCACATACTGGGTGACTTAGATGTCACTCACGTATGCTTTGTTTGGTTTTCAGGTGCAGTTGGGGTGTAGTCCTGTCCCAATGCCTGAGTTTAGAGCCACTAGCCGCACATATTTCTTAAAAGGGTGAGCCTTAGGTAGTTACAGTTATTTTATTTATACTGTAATTATTGTACTTACTTATGATATTGTAGTTTTGGTAACGTACCCAGGTTCAGGGCATTAGAGAGTGGTATCAAGGCCTAGGTTACACCCAGTGCACCAACTTGGTGATGTCCAGCCTAGTGGCTCTTTGGGACTGTACAATGGAGAATCTTGCATCTAACCTTGTTTGTTGTTCATTTGTGGCGGTAGGAGGATGTCGCATAAAGGCTGAAGTCGTAGCAAGGCCCTAGTGCCTGACTTAGAGGTGGAGGAGGGCAATACTTAGAGGGGCATGTCGCAGGCGTTTGGCAAGATGATGCAGGGTTTCACCCAGTCCTTCGGCAACAGTAGCAAGGACAAAGCGAAAGGAAACCAGTGGGTCAAGCAATTCCACCAGTTGGGCGCGCCAACTCTAGACAGGCATGGTACATCGAAGGAGTGTGAGGCTTGATTCCTAGAGGTAGAGAAGATCCTACAGGGGATCAAGTGTCTAGCAAATAAGTGGGTCTGAATTGCTACATTTCAACTCAAAGGCACAGCAGATCAGTGGTGGAGGGCTACACGTCACACCAAGTTTCCAAATGTAGGCCTATTGATGATCTCTTAGGAGGAGTTCCAAGAGGTGTTCTATGAGATATTCTTCCCTAAACATGAAAGGGATATGCTGGACAGAGAGTTCTAGAACCTGAAGTAGGGAAGCTTGACCGTGGCTGAGTACGAGTCGTCTTTTCTTTGGCTGAAACATTTCTCTCAAGCTATACTTATTGAGACGAACCGAGCCAAGAAGTTTGTTGAGGGATTGACTCCAGCATTGAGATCCAGAGTTATTGGCTTCAGATGTCAAACTTTGGCTGACACCATTGAACTTGCAAGCCGCTATGAGGATGATCATAGGCTATTCTAGGAGGAATACCCTAGAAAGGACAAGGAGAGGAAGTCTGTCTCTCGACCTTCTGTCAGAAGTGCGTCGAGTTTCGGGAGTTCTGGTAGCTAGGGAAGAAGCAGAAGGAGTGACCTACATCTGGTAGAGAAGAAAGCATTGACTTGAAGGCAGGACCTTGCCACGTATGTGGTAAGAAGAGGCACAAGGCAGCACAATGTTGACACCAACAGAGAAGCCTAGACAGTATAGTGTGCTACAACTATGGGAAGTCTGAACACTATCAGAAGGACTGTCCCAATCCACTGAAGCCAATGGGAGATGTGCCTCGTCAACCAACCTAGGGCAGGGTGTTCACTATTACTGCCCTAGATGCTAGTCCATTAGGTAATGTTGTGGAAGGTGAGAATTAGTATGGCCATATGAGTTGAATCCTATCTTGTAATAATGGATCCTATGTGTAATCAACACTATATTTTGCTATGACTATGATTATGATTATGGTTACAATGTGTTGACGTTAGGATCTTTTCTTGTGGCTGACCAGATGGCCCGAGTCCTATTCGACTCTGGGAGTTCATTTTCTTTCATCACCAAGTCATTTGCTACCTAGATCGGGACAAGGCCAACTAGGTTGGCATTCCACCTAGATGTAGTCACTCCATTGGGAGAGCACAGTCTAGCATGGAGATATATGAGACCAGTTGATATGTAGCTGGGAAATAGGAATTTTCAAGCTAGTTTGATCCTGATGGACATGTAGGACTATGATGTTATCCTGGGAATGGATTGGCTGGCACGGCATTCAACCATGATTGATTATACCAAGAGAAGAGTTCTAGCAAAGTGTTCAAGCTAAGGTTGGTGCGTTATGCAAGGTACCAGACTGAGAAAGCCTAGGAAGGTGATATCTGCAATCAAGGCCTACCGTCAGTTGACGAAGGATTACGTGGGTTACTTAGCCTGTGTGATTGTTTCTGCTTCACCTGTGTTCAGAATTCAGGATTTGTCAGTAGTTCAGGAGTATCCTGATATATTCCCAAAGGAATTGCCTAGTATATCATCACACAGGGAACTGGAGTTTGTGATTGATTTGGTACCAGAATTAGATCCTATTTCAAAGACTCCATACAGGATGGCACCCACTAAGTTGAGGGAGCTCTGGAATCAGCTGCATGGACTGATGGATAAGGGATTTATTCGTCCTAGTGTATCACCTTGGGGAGTGTCAGTATTGTTTGTCAAAAAGAAGGACGGTTCACTTTAGCTCTGCATAGACTATTGGATGTTGAACCAAATCAATATCAAGAACAAGTATCCACTGTCTAGGATCGATGATTTGTTCTATCTGCTACAAGGAGCATCTGTGTTTCCCAAGATAAAGTTGAGGTCAGTGTACCATCAGTTATAGCTTCGAGAGCTAGATGTGCAAAAGACAACCATTCATACCTATTATGGAAATTATGAGTTTTTGTTTATGCCATTCGAGTTGACGAATGCTCCGACTACCTTCATGGACCTAATGAATAGGATATCCAAGCCCTACTTGGACCAGTTTGTGATCATCTTTGTGGATAATGTCTTAGTGTATTCTCCAAATGTTTAGATCCACCAGAGGCATTTGAGAACCATACTAGAGACACTAAGACGACATCATCTCTATGCCAAGTTCTTCAAGTGGGAGTTTTGGCTGGCAGAGGTGTCTTCCCTTAGTCATGTCATCTCAAGGGAAGGCATCCAGATAGCCCCAGCCAAGGTGGAGGTAGTGAACAATTGGGCCAAATTGAAGACAGTGACTGAGATTAGAAGTTTCCTCGACCTAGTAAGATATTATCGAAGATTCATCCAAAATTTCTTCAAGATTGCTACACCGTTGACCAAACTAACTAGAAAAGAAGTGCACTTTGCTTGGGATTGGCAGTGCGAAGAAAGCTTCAATAAGTTGAAGGCTCATCTAGTTTTAGCCCAATTATGACATTGCCATGTGGGAATGGTGGTCTCACAATTTATAGTAATGCTTGTGGGACTAACTTGGGGCGTCTGCTGATGCAGCATGGTAGGGTGGAGGCATACGCTACGTGCCAGTTAAAAGATCATGAAAAGAACTATCACACCCATGACCTGGAAATGGCAGCTGTTCTGTTCACCTTGAAGATTTGGAGGCATTATCTCTATAGCGAATAGTTTGAGGTGTATACAGATCACAAGAGCCTGAAGTATACCTTCACTCAAAAGGATCTGAATCTGAGGCAGAAGCGTTGGGTGGAATATCTTAAGGATTATAACTTCAGATTGTCATACTACCTAGGGAAAGCAAATGAGGTCGTAGATGCTATGAGCAGACACACTCATGACATAGCCAACCTGATGATCCAAGAATGGAAATTGCTAAAAGGATTAGTGGAATGCAGACCTCGAAGACAGCCTCAGGGAGCTGCTAGAGTATTGTTGGCAAATTTGTTTGTTCGCTCAAGGATGATTGAGGCAATTGTTGCCGTTCAACAGTATGATCCCTTTGTGCCAGAGACATGGCAAAAGATGGAAGCTAATAATGCCCCACACTTTTCAATTGGGATGGACGATGAGTTGAGGTACGACTTGAGGTTGTACGTGCCTTGTGTGGAGAGAAATTAAAAATAGTTTGCTAGGCAAAGCTCACCGCTCCAAATATACCATTCATCTAGGAAGCACCAAGATGTACAAGGACATGAAATGGAATTTCTGATGGCCTGGGATGAAGAGGGACATTGTTGAGTATGTGGCAAAGTGTGCAACCTACCAGATGGTAAAGATAGAGTACCAAAAGCCCGGAGGGACCTTGCAACCTCTCGACGTTCTAGTATAGAAGTGGGAGAATGTGTCAATAGATTTTGTTACAGGTTTGCTGAGGACCCAAAGAAAGAATAACACAGTTTGGGTGATTGTGGACCACCTCACAAAGTCAACACATTTCTTGCCAATGAAGGTGAATCTTCCCTTAACAAAGATGGCAATGTTGTATGTTACAGAGATTGTGAGACTGCATGGTGTCCTAGTGTCTATTGTGTTTGACAGAAACACAAGGTTTACATCGAAGTTCTAGGGAGCATTACAGGAGGCTTTTGGTATAGTGTTGTGTTTCAGTATAGCCTTTCACCCCTAGAGAGATGGTCAAACAAAGAGGACCATCTCGACACTAAAGGACATGCTGAGTACTGGTGCCTTAGACTTTGGTGGTAGTTGGGAGGATGTAACATCAGGGCCTGATTATCCATTTTTATAATAAACCATGTAATATTTGTAATTTTGTGTTTAATGGTTTATTAATGGGTAATCTATTGTTTCTTGGTTGTGTGTGGTTGTGGGTGGTTTTCTGTGCATCAGGTTGTGATTTGGGACCTATATGGAGTCTGGTTTGAGGATACACAGTCGCCTCGATTTGCATGCCCTTTCTTTCATTTTCTTTCTTTTTCTTTCTTCTCCCACTCACGAGCTCACGCACCCGTCTTCTCCCCCATTACCTTCCACCAGCCCGTGCCACCACCACCCAACGGCCTGTGCCTCTGTGTCATCTCCGACACGATGGGCGGCTGGCGGGACGCGGGAGGAGGTTGGGATAAGAAGGGCGGAGGCGATTGGCCGGGGATGAGCCGTGACGCGAGAAGAAAAGGGAAGAGGAAGCGAGAGCGCGCGCAACCGGGGAAGGGGGTGGTGGCTGTCCGTGTGATCTGCCGGCAGGAGAGCCTCGTCGGAGCTTGAGGAGGCTTGCCGAAGTGTGGTAAGGGTCGCCGGTAGCCCGAGTGAGGTATGCGACCTCCTCCTTCCTCTATTCCATTTTTGGGTTAAAAGTAGGGTTTAATGCATAAAATGGTGGTAAATGCATGAAAAATCATAGAAAATTAGTATGTGATTGAGAATGTGTTGTTTAACATGTTTATGATGCTATCATGATGATTTATGGGCTTTTTGTTGTGGTTTTCAAGGATGAATGAGAAGCATGCTATAGTATTCGTTTTTGAGCTCTATGTCTTGATGATTTTCGTTAGACCAGCATGCTTAATGGATTTGTGATTGGTTTGAGGGGCTTTGAAGTAGACTTGAGGGTCTACAACCCATGTTTTTATGAGATTTTATGGATTTTTGTTGAGTGGTCCGATCCTTACTCCCACTTGGATGAGAAACGGGGGACAGTGGCTGCGGAGCTTTCTGCAACAGTAGAAAATGGCATGCCGTTTTGAAAACGGCATACCGTTTTTGCTTCCAGCGGCAGATCAGTGCTTTTGGCCTTGGTCGATCGATGGATTTCGGTCGACCGTTTTTATCTGTCTGAAAAATTTGACAGAGATTTGGCATACCGTTTGGGAAACAGTATGCCGAATTAGGGAAAAACGGCATACCGTTTTGGGAAATCGGTATGCCGATTTTTGCCCTGTGTTGTTAAATCTTTTAATGATTTGAATGGTGGTTTTGGTGTGTTGGGTGTTTTGCCTCATGTGATGACATGGAGGCATGTGGTGCCCCAAACAATGGATTTGGGTGTGGTTTTGGGTTTTGACCCTATTAATGATTTAAAAGATGGTTTTGTGTGGTTTTTGGGCATGAGACCCAATTTGTGGTCTTATGGTGGCTCTGATGGCCTGAGTTGAGACCCCAGTGGAGGGTTGTGTGTTGCAAGGAACAGAGTCCTGCAACAGAATAAATGGAAAATGGTTTTAAAAACTGGGAAAGAGTTTTAGAAACTAATAATGTGTTGCGGAAAGAGATGTGGTTTACGAGCTGGAAGACGGTGTAGGATGAGCCTGGGCCTTTGAGCCTAGTTGTTCGGGTCACCACCAGTGTAGGCTGAGCCTGGGTAGTTATACCTAGTTGTTCGGGTCACCGAGCTCGTAGCGGCGTAGGCTGAGCCTGGGCTTTTGAGCCTAGTTGTTCG
>JAMKQA010000260.1:0-22372 GCA_024699735.1 Posidonia australis
TTAATTGGATTAAGTGGGTTTTAGGGTTTTATTGGATTGATTAATTAGCTTTGAAGTGGATTTAATTTAATTTGTTTAGTTTTAAGTGTAATTGGGTCAGAGTGGGCCAGTGTGGGTCTAATTGGGCTTAATGGGCTTGCGCGGGCTTAATGGGCTTGTGTGGGCCTAAGTGGGCTAGGATCTTGGTGGTCGCAACCAGAGCATCAACCGGAGGAGCCTGCTGCCAAGTGACTTCAAAATCGGGGTGTCTACAAATTGTAATATTGTATAAATGGTTTATTAATGGATAATCTGTTATTTCTTGGATGTGTGAGCTTGTGGTTGGCTTCCTATGCTCCTGCTTGTAATTTGGGACCAATGTGGAGTCTGGTTTGAGGATGCATAGTTGCCTCAATTTGTGTGTCCTTCTTTTCTCCTTTTCTTTTCTCTCTCTCACAAGCCATGCCCTTCCACCCCTTCCCCATCTTCTTCTTCCTCTTCTTCCACACCCGTGCCACCAGCAACGGAGGCCCGTGCCTCCCCTTCTCCTCCAATGGGATGGATGGCCGGTGCCATGTGGGAAGAGGTAGAGATTAAGAGAGGGAGGCAGGAGTGAGCAGAAAAGGAGAGTGGCGAGAAGGGAAAGGAAGAGGGGAGAGAGCAGGGTGCACGTGACTGAGGAGGTGCTGCTCGTGTGATTCGCTGAGGCACGAGGAGGCTCGCTGGAGTGCGAGAAGGTTTGCTGGGGTGCCATCAGAGGTACGCGACCCTTGTTCCTTCTCGTTCTCCTTGTGTTTGGATTAAGTGAGTAAATGGCATGTAAATGACAAAAATGGATGAAAATGATAGAAAAATCGGGAAAATGATGAGAATGAGTTGCATTGCATGAACATATAGATATCATGCGGTTAGGATTGATATTTGTGGGGGAAATGCAATGGTTGGGGTTGAAGGCTACAGTAGTCGTTCTTAAGCTCCTTCCCCTTGTGATTTTCATGTGAATTGTATGGTGAATGAAATTATGAATGGTTTAAGGGATTTTGAAGTTGACTTAAGGGTCTACTCCCCATGATATATTGGAAAAGTTTGGTTAGTGTTTGGGGGGTTTGATCAGGACTCCCACATTGGGCGATTTCCACTGCCTAGAACAAGAGTGTGCCTTGTCTGTGAGGAATTTGGTATACCAAAATCCTGATAGATTAAGCCAAGATCACTGTTTTCGGTACACCGAAATATCTCTATCGACTGAAACAGGGGGTTTTGGTATACTGAAAATGTTCGATATATTGAATCAGGAGATTTCTGAATACCGAACATGAAATTCGGTATACCGTTTTATCCCTAGCCCTGATGTGTGTAGACATGAATTTAAATGAATGATAAATGGTTTTAAAAGGGTATGCTGAGCATATGTAAGTGATGTTTTCCCCATGTAATGACATGGAGGAATGTGGAACCCAAATAAATAAATTTGGGCATGGCTTTGGGTTTTTATCCCATAAATGAATAAAAAGGATGATTTTGTGTGGTTTTGGATTTTAGACCCTATAAATGAACAAAATGGCTGATTATGCGTGGTTTTTGGGCATGAGACCCAATTTATGATTTTAAGCATGGTTTTCATGACTTGAGTTGGGACCCCAGTGGAGAGTCAAGTGTTGCAAGGAGACAAATTCCTGCAACAGAAAGAATGAAATGGAAAATGGTTTTGAAAAGGAAAACTTAAAGAGTTTTGAAAATGGAACACTAATAATGTGTTAAGGAACCACGGGGGTTGGTGTCGACAACGTGATAGGAGTAAGAGGCTCCAATGAAACCAGTTGCTAGACACGATTATGGTTTTCGAGCTCATGATGGTGTAGGATGAGCCTAGGTTGTGATACCTAGTTGTTCGGGTCACCGAGCTCGTGACAGTGTAGGCTGAGCCTAGGTTATTACACCTAGTTGTTCGGGACACCGACAGTGTAGGCTGAGCCTAGGTCATTGGACCTAGTTGTTCGGGTCATCGATGGGGCGTCAGACAAAGACGTATCCCCGTGCATACATGAAAAAGAAATTGAGGCCAGTTGGCCAGGGTGGTGGCATCCCACACGGGGAATTTCACCGTGGCAGTGTAGGAAGGTAGGGGAAAGGATGTCCTCACCTACTTCTTGTGCGCCTGGTTACCCCTGATCAAGGTAACAACAGTAAAGATAAGTGGAAATGAATAAGAAAGAATGTGATTTGAGAAATGTGAAAGAAATGTGGTTTGACCAGGATTGGACTTATGAAATAGTCCTAAAATCCTAAAATGGAATAATTATGGTGTTTTAACCAGTTACCAACTAGTATTTATGATTTGGTTTTGAGCCTGAGAGGCATTGTGTTTTATGCTAGATTTGGTCAGAAATGTGAATTTGAAAGTGTACTTTTGGGAAGAAATCCAAAGTATTAAAAAACGACATGTTTTGGAAAATGAATTCCAAAGGTTTTAAAAAGGAAAAAATGAAAAATGTGTGTTTCTGAAAGAGAATGTGGTTTTTGGAATGACTTTCCAAATGTTTTGAGAAAAGAAAAGAAACATGGCTTTTGAAAAGGGTATGGATTTGGGACTTAATTCCCATGTGATTTCAAACAAAAGAGAAAGGAATGGTATTTCAAAAGCAAAGAGGATTTTCAAAAGAAAACCAAGCTCTAAAAATTAAAGAGATGAGTTTTATAGTTTTCCAGAGATTTTGTGTTTATGTGTTTGGGACGCGTACTAGGTGACTTAGATGTCACTCATGCGTGCTTGTTTGGTTTTCAGGTGCAGTTTGGTGCAGTCGAGTTCTGGTGCAGGAGTCAGAGCTTCTAGCCGCACATTGAGATCCTGAAGGTGAGCCTTAGTTATAGTTATTTAATATTTCTGTAATTAGTGTAATTTTGCTTGTGATACTGCGATTTGGTAGCGTGCCTGGGATCGGGGCGTTACATCCCTCTACTTAAGGGACAAACCATAGGGTACGCCCTCTTGAATCCTACTTGATGCTCGAACCCTACTCCTAGACTCTGATAGCACCTAACCACAACTCGATACTTGTAACAACTTGGGTATCACATTTAGCTATTCAGGAGTCTCATACCTCCCTTGTCCACTGCCATGATACCACAAGGTATTGGTAGTACCCTGAGTCTCGGTATCCGAAGTGATTGGAGTCTTACATCTCTAGGTTTGGACGACACCTTGACCCACGAACCTCACCCACGGCTTCGTGAATGACAATCCAAGAGTGCCATACCTCCAAGGCCTATCGGACACTAGCCTATGGCCTCTTGGTCTTTGACATCAACCTAGGAGACGCGCTTGACTCTCTAAGAGTGTCGTCACACCCTTGGGTCCAAACAGCACAACCCACTAGTCTCTTGGTCCAACACACAATAACCATGTGTGACCATGCCAGTGGAACCCTTGCGCGGCTCTCCTCTACTCAGTGTGCGGAAACACACGATGAGATCCGATATGGTCACGGCGAAGATGGTGAATCCAGAGGAAAAGGTAAAGCTCGGAAACACCAAAGGGAAAAAAAGGATAAGGAAAGGAGTCGCCACCTAGTCTTTTAATGGAAAGACGAGAAAAACCAGAAAAACACAAAAAAGCAGAAAGCAAACAAGATGCAAAGATGCATGTTTGTGCTCCGTGCCTAATGGATAATGCAAGATGAATGCAAGCCAGAGAAAGGGTAAGGATTCTGGTTACGCATGGGGAGGGGTTAGGCACCCCCATGCGCTCGAGAAAACTCGGTCTTTCTAGGTTTCCTACTGTCAATGGTCTGCTAAATGTATGCTTGCTTATTCTATATGCTCATGTATGAAAATGACCGAAAACATGCCAAATCAAAGTAAAGAAAAGGAATCAAGAGAAAAACATTAATTCGAGGGTCGAATGTAGGCATGGTTAATGCCACTTTACTGTACGCCCTTGGGTGATGAGGAAAATCGTGAAAATCATGAAATTCTCGGAAAGCGTCTCGCAAAATAGCAGAAATTGGGGATAAATCTGAGAAAATAAAAAAGGGGAAAATAATCCTAATTTCGGGACAATGTCGGCTTTGTAAGCCTTTTACTGTACGCCCTCGGGCGATGGAAAACCAAAACAAGTGAAAAATCATAGAAAACCGAGGAAAATCCGGGAAACGGGGAGAAAACCAAGCCAGAATCAAACTAGGAAAACATGAGCAAAATCGAGAAGGAAAGAGGAGAAAATCTGTGCAAAAGATGTGAAAGGCCATGCAAAATGCAAGTGTGAATGCAAATGTGAGAAGTTTAGGGTGTTTTGTGCAAAAAGCCCAAATTCTGGGGAAATCAGAAGTTCAGAAGCCCAAATCAATGAAAATTCATTGGAAAACACATTCTATGCAATTATGAAGAAATCTGGGGTCAAATGTGCTTCCCTAGTCAAAAGGAAGTTTCCTAAGGGTTAAAATGCAATTTTACCACTAAAGCATGCACTTAAATCAATTCTGCATAAAATCTGGGTAAAAAAATGCAAGGAAAATGTCTCAGAAATGATCCAGGATGTTTCAAGGGCAAAATGGTCATTTTACCCCTAAAACAGGAAATCAGAGTGATTTCTACAAAGTACAGGGGTTAATCTGCAAAATGCCTAGCAAAAAAAGCATTAAGGAAATTTCTGAAGAAGTTCAAGGGATAAAAATGTAATTTTCACTGAGATTAAAACATTCAGAAGAATTTCAGTGAAAAAAGAGGGTTAAAATGCAATTTACCCAAGAAAATAAGCCTCTAAAAAGTTTTTAAAACAAGTTCAGGGAGTTTCATGCAATTTTCACAACAAAATAAGCTCTCTAGATGCTTTTTGTAAAAGTCAGGGGCCTAAATGCAATTTACCTAGTGAAAACATGCTTCTGGAATCTTTTAAAACAAATTCAGGGGTTTGTATGCAATTAAACCACAAAAATGAACATTATGGAAAGTTTATACAAAATGCAGGGATTTAAATGCAATTTAACCAGTGAAAACATGTTTCCAGAAAAGTTTTAGAAAAATATGAGGGCTATAGTGCAATTTAACCAACAAAAATAACTTTCCAGAGAGTTTCAGAAGAATGAAAGGGCTTACATGCAAATAAACCATCAAAAATAAGCATTGAGAAACATTTTGAGAAGTGTATGGGCTTATATGCAATTTGCACAAAGAAAATGAACTTGCAGAAGGTATTTGAAAAAGATTAGGGGCTTCTATGCAATTTACATAAAGCAAAAAACATTTAAAAGGAACTGGGGGGGCTTTTATTAAAGTTTTAAACTCAGAAAACATTATTTTAAATGCTCAGGGTAAAACATGTAATATTTTCAGTTAAAACTTTATTCGAAAGATTTAAGAAAAATGATAGAAGGACCTAAATATAATAAAAGGACCTAAGAGTAATTCCAGAAGGACTTAAATGCAAGAAGAATTTAAACGTTTGAATTTTATTAAATAAAAGTTTTTATGCTTTTATTTTAAAAGCAAAAGGGGGCGACGGCGCCGGCGACAGAGCTCCACCACCGTCGCCCACCAAGGAAGGAAAACCAGACCTTCCCGTGGTCTGATCTTAGATCAGATCCCATGGGAGCAAGATGGAGAGGAGAAGAGGACATCTGACGAAGCGGATGTGGATCTTGATGGCTAAATCGACCCTCCCTCCTCGCTTGCTGTCGGGGCTGCTCCGGCAACGCATCCGCGGTGGCTGGAGGCGCTCGAGGCGGCGGCGCTACGATTGTAGAGCTCCGGAGAGTTGAGGAGGTGTGTGGGGAACTTTCCTTTCATCCAGGAGCTCAATGCGGGCTTCTAGTGCATCCCAGACGTCGCTTGCCGTCGACGCTTGCACGCTCCGACGAGTATGGCTGTGGGGGCCATTTAGAGGTTGAAGAAGGTTCTTGATCGCTCCGGAAGCTCGCGTGAGGCCAGAGGGAGGCTCCCGCGGGGTTGGATGGCTGTGGCGAAGCACGGAGCAGCGGACGAAGTGAAACAGTGGAGCTTCTTCTCCGACGACGGCAGCTGGGGCATCTCCGGCGTCTTGGAGCTTGTAGCTTGGCTCCGAGGGATCTAAAGCCACAGCGCATGCCAGGGACACTCCTCAGCGACTTGGAGATGCTCGGGGGGAGCTGGAGGCTCGCACAGTCCTCTGGTCATAGCTTTCTTCTCCGGCGACGGCGACAATGTGCAATTCCGGTGATCTTTTACTAGTGCTCTTCACAGAGATAAAAGCACGACCAAGAGAGGAGGAAAAGCAAGAGGAGGTCTAGGGGAGCAAGGCCTAGAGTTCTAGGACCAGGGACAAGCCCCGAGGCAGTGCCCTCACCTAGGTCGTCGGAAAACAATTTCGGCAACCCTGGGAGCACAACACAGCCAGAGGAGACCTCTAGAACCCCTGGAACTGATCCAGGAAGCAAGAGGGAAGTCCTAGGAGTAATATTTAACCATAATTGAATTCAGAAGGAGGTGTGCCTAGTATGGTAGTGATGTTTCACCATGTTGCTCGCCGGAGGTCGCCGGAAATCGCCTCTCCTCCTCCACTGCGAGCTCCTCTCTCTCCCAGAAGCTTTCTCTCTCCTCCCCCTCTCATAGACCACCTAGAGCTCTATTTATAGCCTAGGAAACCCGTAACAACCAAAAGAAATTCATAACAACTCACTCCAACAAACTACAACTAACTAATCAACTTCTTAACCACCTAACTAATCACTAACAAACTCACTAATCACTAACCAACTCTAACAAACCTATAACAAACCTAGGGATTGAGAAAGTGGGCTTTAATGGGCCTAATGAGCCTTCATGGGCTTTGGTGGGCCTTCATGGGCTTAATGGGCTTTGGTTGAATCAAATGGGCTTTGGATGAATTAAATGAGGCCTTGGATGAATTAAGTGGGCCTTGGTGAAATAAATGGGCGTTGGTGAGCCTTCATGGGCCTTCAATGAGTTAAATAGGCTTTGTGGGGCTTAATGGGCCTATGTGGGCCTTCATAGACCTAATGAGCTTCAATTGGGCCTAAATAGGTCTTTTGGGCCCAAGTGGGCTTAAGTGGGCCTCAAGTGAGCTTCAAGGAGTTAAATGGGCCTTCAAAGGGGTTAAATGGGTCTTCAAGGGCCTTCATGGGCCAAGGTGGGCTAAATTGGGCTTTGTGGGCTTTGAATGGATTCAACTAGGGTTAGAGTTCATTGGTGATTGAAAGCCCAACCACCACACTTTCAACCTGCAAAATTGGAGTGTCTACACCATGAAAGCTCTTTTAAAACATTATCAGATCTCTTATGAAACTCATTTTCAAATCATTTATAAATCACCATGTTATTTATATCATCAAACGTTATCACATTTCTTTAAATTTGATTTCCAAGAATCACTTATAAACCACTAGGTCATTTATATCATCAATACATCATTTAACAGGGATACATACGCAAATACCCAAGCCAACATTTAAATCATTAGAGCAGGGGGTGCACTACTAGGTGCGCTTGGTACATGTGCCTACTAGGGGCACCTATTAGTTGCACCCCAGGCTATTCTTTGAGTTGTAGAGTACACAAAGCCCTGAACCCATTAATGTTGATATCGATTTATTCCCCATACTTAATGAAACTTAGCAAATCATGACCAAACTGAAGGAAATCATGCAAGCATTCATTTAACACCAAAAACACAAGATTTTATGTATCATAGCAAGAGAGATTATCGAAAAACACCTTGGATGAATAGTATCAACCATATGTAAATTTTTGAGATTAAAAATTGCACAGTCAACCAAAAATCACGAAACCACTTTCATCATGTTCAGAATCACACAAGGAACACATTCATATAAAATTTGCAGGAAATTGAACAAAGATGTGGAGTGTGCACCTTAAAGACAGTGAACAGCTACTATCTTTACCAATGCCAGCGACCTTCTTAAGCGATTCTAGCTGACTCCATGGGCTCCAGAGGCCTCAACGAGCATGCAAATGCCATCCCAGCCTCAATTCCCTTGGACGAGCTCCTCTCTCTTTCTCTCTTTCACACACACACACTCTCTCTCTTGTCTAGAGCACTCAAGAGGTTGGTCGAGAGAAAGAGGAAGAAAGGTGAGAGGAGGGAGTGGCGGGAGAATAAAAAGGAGAGAAATTTGGCTTCTAGAGGAAGAAAGATTGAAGCTTATCGAGGAAAACAATGGAGGTGGCTTGGCATACAAAAGGAGCCTCATTCTCCTTTAAATAGCCTCTTGTATGCAAGCATGGCCAACCACTCCACAAGAAGTTCAATTATGTTTACAAGCACAACCACTCCAGTGTAACTGCAACAACTCCACAAACATAGCTATACCCAAACTACTAAGTGGTCATAGGGAAAGAAAAGGCCATAACTGAATTAACTAAATTAACTCGATTGCACCACCTTAATGCACCAAAGAGGTATGCCAAGTATTTGCACCTTTAGTTGAAATTCTAGCCCAAAACTAAAAACATGGCCTAAATACCATACACCCAGCCCATAATTAAGGACTGCGATGCTAGTATCACCCGTCCATATTCAAACATTCATTAATTCTGAATAATTACAAATATAAATGAATTTTGTAGGGCATTATAATTGGTCTTTTGGGTTTTGGCTTTGTTGGTCCAGCCTATACCTGGGCAAACAGAAGGCATGCACAATACAATGTCAGAGAGAGACTCGATTGGGTGATGGCAATTGGTAATTAGTGTTGCATGTTCTCTCCTTCTACTGCGCTTCATTTGTTGATCATTGGTAGTGATCACTATCATTTGCTTTTGTCTCTTGATAGTGTAGACACCCCAATTTTGCAATTTTGTAGGCTTGCAGGATGAAGTATGGTGGTTTGGATTTCAACCACAAATGAACTCAAACCTTAATCCACCAAAGCCCATTTAAGCCCATGAAGGCCGGCTTAGGCCCACTTAGGCCCATAAAGCCCATAAAGCCTACTTTGGCCCATGAAGGCCCATAAGCCCATTAAGCCCAATAAGCCCATGAAGGCCCATAATGCAACAACTCAGCCCATTGCCTTCTTCCTCTTCCAACCCAACAACCCATCTCCTCCTCTCTATTTACATTTTTTCCCCTTTACCTTATAAACCCATTTTTCCCTTCACTGACTTCACCAAAACCACACGAACCAGCCACTGATCAGTAGCCCATCCATCCTCCAGCCTGTTGACCAGCTGCAGCCACTCCCCAGCTTGAGCCCTTCACGCGCCCCATAGCTGGTAGCGTCCTGAGAGACAGGACAGCCTTCCCAGGGAGGGGTTGGCTTTTGAGGGTTCTCCTAAGAGAAGGGAATCGTGGGACGGTGAACGCTCTTGCACAGGGTGGCCAGCACCGTGGCAGTGCAGAACGCTGTGGTTGCTCCTCAGCGGACTACGTGTGGCTAGAGTTAGGTTGCCTGGCACCAGGTTTCTTGACTCACTATGTGTGGTTTTGGCCATTGAGGGCCTTTGCTTGTGGCTTTGGGCTAGTAGGGCCCCGGTTGTGGTTTTGGCCAGTGTGGGCCTGGTTTATGAGGTTTTGAGAAAATAGTTTGCAAAATAAATTTAAAAGGAAAATAGATTGTAGATTTGTTTCCCATGGTTTTCCTTGGGGTGCGTACTGGGTGACTTTGGTCACTCATGCATTTTCATTGTGGTTTTGGTTTGTAGGTGTAGGCATGCGATTGGTTTAGTGTAGTTCACATAGTCTGGAGTCTGCTAGCCGCACACACAGGTTCTTGGTAATTAGATATTTTCTGTCTGGCTTTAAATTTCCCCGTAATTTAATTATTTTAAGTTATTGTGGAAAATGTGGGGTGTGACATTGTCAGAACAAGAAAGATAAAGAATCCAATCAAATGCCTGAAACATCAACAATGAAGTGATCAATCTGAACTATGAAAAGCAAGAGTTCCCAAATCCTTTGACCAGTAAAGAATGCCTACCTTTTATTTTTGTTATGGATAAAAGCTATAATCTATGGCTCAATAATTGATCCATGTAATTTTATTTAAACCCAGATCTGTGTACCTTCTCTTAGCAACTTAAGGTTCACAAAATTGAAGCCCAGTCAGCCTGACCACCTGACCTCTAATTCATGAAGTTACATTCACAACCATTCTAGGCTTCCATCTTTCAAAAATTTCACACTGTTAGTCTTTTAAGCTTTCAATTAATTGATTCATACAACCAATAACAGATTCATAATGGTGCACACGTGAAGCACTATTTGTCCACTTTTATACAGCAGTTAGATAGCCATATGTATCACATATTCACATTGGGATCAAATGCATTTTGTAACAATTTTTTTGTTGGCTTGTGATTAAGATGCATATCATTTTGAATTTTTGATTTCTGACTTGTAAATGGAGTTTTGATCAAAGGACTTACTAAGCTACTAGCCTGATTACAGTAGTGGCTGTTGTCTAGAGAGCGGAGCCGCTATCGTCTGGTGGTCCCTTTGTCGACAAGGAGGACTGGAGGAGCCACTGTCTTCTGGTAGTCTCTTTGTCGCCGAGGAGGATTGGAGGAGGAGGGGAGGCTAGAAGGATCCAGCGACCAATAGGGTTAAGGAGATGAGTGGAGGAGGAGGAGGCTTTAGGAGGAGGTGGAGGAGGATAACTCGTCCTGTCGGCTGCGGGTTGTCGAGGAGGGCCAGGAGGCGGAGGTTGGAGGAGTGGAGGAGTAGAGGAGGAGGGTTTAGGAGGTGGCGAAGGAGGTAGAGGAGGACAACTCGTCCTGTGGGCTGTGGACTGCCGAGGAGGGCCAAGAGGCAGAGCCCGGAGGAGTGGAGGAGTGGAGGAGGAGTAGGAGGTCAGCTGTCGAGGAGACGAGGAAGGCCAGGAGGCAAAGGCCAGAGGACGACGACTCGTCCTATGGGGTGCGGCCTTGCGGAGGACGGAGGAGGCTGCATGCTAAGGGCTTGTTAGAATGTTAGGTCATGGGATTTAGGGTTTTAGTTGTTAAGTTTTTATATAGATGTAAATTTGCAAAGATTATATTTAAGTTTTTATTTATTAATTGTTAGATACTTATGTCATAAGTTTTACATGTAAATATAGTAATTAATTTAAAAAATTAAATAAATATATTAAATTTTCGAATTCGGATATTTTCAAATCGGATGTACCAATATCTATATTTGATCCTATTTTTTTCGATTTGTTTTTTCTCGAATTCAAATTCGGTTCATCGAATATTTTTTCAGATAAAGATTGAAGATTTTGAATACAGATTCGAAACAAATTTTCAGATATTTTTGAATTTCTTACACCCCTATTCTTAAGATATCCCTTGCCTCTATAAATACCTAGGCATGTCAACCTTTGGGGATGAAGAAGAAAGGAGGGTCAAAGAGGACAAAATTTTGAGAATTCACACATTTTGAGTTAGAGAGAGAGAGTCACCTTGTGCTAAAGAGATTGCAATCCATGTCAATCCTTCGTCTTCATGTAAGTCATTGTTCATTGTAAAATAAAAGAAACTTTAAATCTACAAATGCGTGGTGCTAACATGTAGCAGGGGAAAATGGGAGTCGAACCACAGAGACTTGGTCTCATTTCTCAAATCCTCGACGTAAATACTCATTCGAAGGAGAATGTAAATCAAAGGAAAGAGTTGTTGTTTACAATCATACGATTCAAAATCGAATAAAACAAGTGAACTTACTAATGACTAAGAGCCAAGAGTAAGGGAAAGAAAGGGTTAAGAGGTAGAGAAGGAGGAGAAGTTGATTACACTAATGAAAATAAGATAAAAACTAGAAGAACAAGACTACATGAAATTATTCTAAATAATGAAAGCAACAACACAATTAAATCTAAACCAATAATAAAAGACAACAACTAAGTCAAAGAAGGAGGTAGAAGAGATGACGAAGAACAACAAATCTTTAGAGAGAAAATTTCATTACCATTGCTTGAATTTCAAAATTATAAAGCTTACATGAAAGTAAAATAAGAAGAAAACCTATATTCTAAGTTACACTAAAGAATCCCCCCTTTGTTGTTGAGAGAAGGGGTCTTCAAATGGAAAAAGAGAGGCTACCAATATTGGCTAGAGAATGATTGTTGTAGTTGTCTTATTTGCTGTTGATTTGTCTCCTTGCCTTGTTTAGGACAGCAAGAGAGGCTATAATTGTTGAATTTGACTGGCCAATATTGATTGATATCTTACTTAATTTGGAGGGTAGCAAGAAAGGCTATAGTTGTTAAATTTGGTCAACCAATATTGATTGATATCTTACTTGATTGGAATGACAACAACTTTGATGGCGTGAACATGATCTTTTGATTCTTTTGTTTTTTCTCCTTGTGTGATGGACAACTAGGCTTACACACTTCTTTCCATTTTCTTACTTTTTCTTCTATCTCATCTCTTCATCATTGATCTCAACCATTGATCTTCAAATTAAATTTTATCCCTTGAATTCATGTGGTCTTTGATTGATCCTCTAAAAGTCACAAATTACATCAATTGTTGGTTTTGCTTTGACTGAATGATTTTAATTAACTCATGAAAGGATTAGTCTAGAAGCACAAATATTTATGCAAATAGATCTGATAATTAGGTTTGAGAATCACAAAATTATGTACTCATTAAATACCCCCAAACCTACCTTTTGCTAGTCACTAAGAAAAACAACTAACAAATGAATACACAATTTAGGTAAGGTGGTTAAGTGCAAATATATATGATATCTTGTTCCTTTTCTCCTTGAGTTCTGTCTTTTTATTTTAGAAAACCTAATCGTAGGATGCACTTGACATCATTTCACTTCGATTCGACTCACCAAGGTCCTACTCTCATTATGTGATCACTCAACAAGATAACTTCTGTCAAATGTATGAAAAATAGAAATGTTCACATTAAGTTATTTAAGCATGGATCAGAAAAGAGAACTTCTTCTGAAATCTGAAATAGGTCTCTTTAGTAAGGATGATGTAGAACCTAAGCCTTCTCACCCTTTCTATCATGGCACACTTAACTTCTAAACAATTAATGATGCAATGGTGGTGGTGGTGGTGATGATGAAGTGTAAAGTAGATGAAAGATGGAAAGAATTAGTGACGGTGTGAATAATTATGAGACTTAGGAATATTGCTATCCTTTTTGTGCAATCTCTTCAAAAACACAATCTCTTTTCTTTTTTCTTTTTCTCCTCCTTTTTCTCCTTTTTTCATTTTCATTTTTTTTCCTTTCTTCTTGTGAATTGCTTTGGGCTTTATTTATTTTTCTTTCCTTATTCTCATAGTAATGTAGTGGTGGGTGATATGCAGTGAATGGATGGTTAGATGATGATAAAGTATGGATTTGGCGATGGATGGTATAATTAATTGTTTTCAAGCTAAGTGCACTAGTCAAGATCAGACTACAAGTCAAAGATAACTATCCTGATGTCATCCTTTGAGACAAAAAACTAGAAGATCCTTAGTCAAGAAGAGAGGTTTGAGTAGCTCTTCATTATAGGTAATCAAGGGCTAAGAAGAATATCTCACATAGGTGAATCTTCACTAATGGTCAGTTGAGTCCCTTTCCACCTTGGTCGAACTCAAGTGCTTCCTTGTATCTTATTGCACTTATCGACCAAACACTAGATTTTCATTCTATATTAGTCACAAAGCAAGGGTTTCTTTAATCCTTTTTTATTTTGATTTTTTTTTTTTGAAAATAAAAATTTGACACAAAAGACTACTAATACCCTCAAACCTAGATCATGCAATGTCCACATTGTATGTGATGACTAATATTAAGAGGAAGAAGTTATTAGATCTAGAATAGTAGATGATGTATCGAAAACAACTGAAAAGAAAATATTAGATTTATTTAGCGAAGAAGGTATAGAAATCCAGAAGGCACAAGGCATTGACTCATCAGATTTATTTAGTGACATCTATTCGGTTCTTTTAGGCCTGTCGGTCACGAAGGCCAAATTTCACTCTCTTTTTTTATGTTTTTTTTATTTTTTTTAAGAGAACAAAAGATACTAAGCTATGTAAAAATGTTCTTGGAGATATAGGACATGTTCGTCCTTAGGGGGCATCTCTTGCAAAGGCATTAAGCATTGTCCATTGACTTTGAAAGTTTCACCATTGGTGGGATTTTCATTGTCCACAACATCATGATGGTACACAACCTTCACAATGAAAGGTTTGGTGCAACGAGACCGCATTTTACTTGGAAAGACATGTAATTGTGAATTGTATAATAAGACTTTCTGACTGGGCTTAAAAGTCTTACGTACGATGTGTTTATCATGAAAGACCGTAGTCTTTTCCTTGTAGATCCGAGCATTTTCATTTGCCTCTGACTAAAGCTCATCGAACTCAGATAATTGGAGCTTCCTCACATTTCCTACATCTATCACATCCATGTTGAGTTGTTGAAGGACCATTAGGCTCGATGTTCTAACTCCACTATAAGATGACAAGACTTATCATAGATCACTCGGTAAGGGGACATCACTATATTGTTCTTAAAGGCAGTCCTAAAAGCCCCTAAGGCATTGAGAAGCTTCTCGGACCAACCCTAATAGTTCGTGCTATTGATCTGTCAATTAGACACTTTTACTTGGCCTCTCATGTGTGGGTGGTAGGAAGTTGCCAATCGGTGAGTGACATTGTACTTCTTGAGTAGGGCTTCGAAAGCACGATTGCAAAAATGTGTCCCGCAATCACAGATAATCATGTAAGGCATGCCAAAACATGAGAAGATGTGTTCTTTAAGAAACTTGACAACCACTTTGTTGTCATTCATTGTGCACATGATGGCCTCAATCCATTTGGACACATACTCAACAGCTACAAGGATGTATAGCTATCCTTGAGAGGCTGGGAAAGGACCCATGAAGTTGATGCCCCAAACATCGAAATGCTCAACATGTTGGATATTGGTGAGGGGCATCATGTTCCTACATGAAATTTTTCCCATTTGCTGACGAGTACAATAAGAGCAGTACTTTACAACATCTTTAAATAAGGTGGGCCAATAGAATCCACACTACAGAACCTTAGTAGTAGTTTTATAGGGCCCAAAGTGACCTCCACAAGCTTGGTCGTGGCAAAATGAAAGGACACAAGGTCACTAGTTATTAGGCACACACCTCTTAATGATCTGATCTAGACAATGTTTGAACAAATAAGGGTCATCAAAATAGAAGTGCTTAACTTGGGAGTAAAACCAGTCTCTTTCTTGCTTGGACTAGTGGTTAGGGACACTATTTGTAACAAAATAGTTCACAATGTGAGCATACCATGGGATAGGAGGACCATGTGTATCAACATTTGATAGAGACATTAGTTGCTCATTAGGGAAAGACTCATTGTCAGGGATGGGGTTCTAAGGCTGTTCGAGAATCAGTCAGGACAAGTGAGCAATTATGACGTTTTCAGATCCTTTCTTGTCTTGAGTCTCCAAGTCGAATTCTTGGAGTAGCAGAATCCAACAAATGAGATGCACTTTAGCAGCTTTCGTTGCTGACAGATGCCTTAAGGCACCATGATTAGTGTAGATTATGACCTTGGACCCTACTAGATAGGATTAGAATTTCTCCAACACAAATACAACAGCCAAGAATTCCTTCTCGATTGTTGAGTAATTCAACTACGCATCATTCAAAGTCTTGCTCGAATAACAGATCACATGTGGCAATTTATCTATACATTGGCCAAGAACAGCCCCATTGGTATAATCTGATGCATCACACATCAGCTTAAATGGAAGAGTCCAATCGGAGGTAGAAATAATTAGAGTAGAAGTGAGCTCCTTCTTTAAGGTCTCAAAGGCTTTTAAACATGGTTCATTAAAAACAAAGCCTAAGTCCTTGGCTAGAAGATTTATTAATGGATGCAATTTAAGACTAAAGTCCTTAATGGAGCGGTGCTAAATGCCTGCATGGCATAGAAAGGACTAGTCTTCTTTGATAGTTTTATGAGGTGGTAAATTGGCAATAGAGTCTATTTTAGCCTTATCCACCTCAATCTCATTGCTAGAAACTAAGTACTCTAAAATGATGCCCTTCTTAACCATGAAATGACATTTTTCCTAGTTAAGGACAAGGTTTTTCTCCTTACATCGAAGAAGAACTAACTCTAGATGGTGAAGGCACTCAGAAAAATTTGACCCATATATAGAGAAGCCATCCATGAATACTTCCATGAAGTTAGAGCCAACATGAGAGCGCATGTATGCAACTAAAAGAGAAGATTGTGGAGTTGTAGATGTAGCCACCAATTGATGCTAATGTTTTGTTGGAAAAAAGAATGCATAGTGAACTAGAATTTCTTTTAGATGTAGATGAAGCCCATTGGAAGTAAATGTCTTTTGTAAAATGGAATTTAGGACTTGATTGAAATAGAAAGTTCTATCATCTCTATGTGATGACTGAACAAGCTAGTCTCCATGGCTTATTAGGAAGTGTTAAGCCCAGTACAGGGCCAATCGAACATACCAAGCAAGTTGGTTGCCATAGCTTTTCAAGAAGTGATGAGGCCAGTGCAGGCCCAACCAAATAGACTAAGTGAATAGGTCCTTATTGCTCGATAAGCAATTTTAGGCCAAACTCAAGCCCCCGACTAAGCAAATGTCACCAAAATTGGATTCAATATGCGAGATATCCCCATGAAAGCCCCACATGGGCAGGCCCAACCCACCATTCAAGCTACATGATCAGATGTGTCAAAATCCCATTGCTTGCAACCAAAAAATGGAATTATTTTTAAAAGGCCAAAACTATGGCCGAGATGTTCTACACCGATCGACCAAGCAATCAACAAAGTAGTGAGCATAGTCCCAAATTCCTCGGCATACAATCAAAAGTGGAAATATGCTAAAAATTTGTAGAAGATATTGTCGAGATAATCTACAAATGAATACTTTGAGCTTAAATTCAAAGGTATTCCAATTTAAACGACGACGAGTGGTCTCCCTATAAATAAAGGTCTTCTCCTCCATCACAATCACAGACGCCATATACAACAATACAGAGACACTAATCAAGAGACCAATACCAACAAGAGAGATCTACGATTGATTCCCAAAGAGAGATCCTTGTTCAATACGAGACAATGATCTGCATGCGAAGACTGAGATAGAGCTTCCACACTGACAACCGTGATAGATCTTGATATAGTACTCATCCTTACGGTCACATGCACCCATATTTGAGGAGAAGGTAACAAGGAGAAATACTTTTCGATATTGTAAGGCTTCCATTGTCTTTTTTTCTAGAATAACTCCACCATAGAGCAACCCATGCACCTGAACTACATGTTCATGACCGATCGCAATTAAGTGCAATGTAAAGAACATATATATTTATTATTGCCATTATATGCAATATCACACTTTGTATTATTTGACAATATATTCGATAATACAAACCCATATGTTTGACAGATGATTTGTTGCTTCTATATGCAATAACATATCCTATATTATTTGACATTACTTTCAATAATACAAAATCTACATGTTCGTCATACAATCATATGAACACATTCGACACCACATTCGAATGCAAACATTGTGTCGTTTAGCCTTGAACAATGCTGATCGACCTACATCATATTTGTATGTTCGACCTTATATTCGAACATACATAATAATGTGTTATTTGGCCTTAAACAATGCCGATTGACCAAGAACATATTTGTTTGTTTGACTGTACAGTCGAGCGTACACCATCATGCATGATTTGGCCTCGACCAATGCCAAACGACACCATTTGTATGTTCTACTATATATTCAAATGTACACCATCATGTGTCGTTTGACCTTGACAATGCCAACCGACACCATATTTGTATGTTCGACCATATATTCGAATGTATAGTCATGCATCATTTGACCTTGAACAATGTTGACTGATTGATACCACGATCATGTATCATTCAACCTTCAATAGTGCTGACTGATCAATATCATATTTGTATGTTCGACTTTATATTCGAATGTAGACCCTCATGCGTCATCCAACCTCAAACTAGGCTTACCAATTGACATCATACTTGCATGTTTGACCTTATATTTAAGCATACACAATCCTATGTCACTCAACCATGAATAGTGCGAATCAACACTATATTTGCATGTTCAACCTTATACTTGAATTTATAAAAAAGCCACCTGTTTGACATTACAATCGAACACATATATGATAATCATATGTTAACTTCAACTGTATATTTGAACTCATATGAGAATGTAATGACCCAAATCTAGATCAACATTTTTGGCTAGATATTTTTAATGGAGTTTTGGATTGTTGGACGTTGAGTCCCTGCATTCACTGTAAAACGCAGATCTAGCAACGTTCTACGCCCGTAATGTTGGCTTCTAGCCTTTTTAGTGTTGTGTGGTTGTGGTATCGTACCGACCCTCGTGGAGGTTTGAGGGTTTGACCTGGGCCATGGAGGTTTATTTGGCGTGCCTGGGTGGCTGGTCCTTGCTTGCATGAGTGA
The DNA here is from genome assembly GCA_024699735.1 of Posidonia australis. NCBI lineage: Eukaryota > Viridiplantae > Streptophyta > Magnoliopsida > Alismatales > Posidoniaceae > Posidonia > Posidonia australis. Next base: position 18,429 of record JAMKQA010000260.1, read on the forward strand.
CGTGGACATGGAAGGTCGCACAGTTTGGTCTCGTGTCGTAGCTTCTTCCTTCCTTTATTCCTTTCCTTCTATTCTTTTCTTTTTCTCTCTTTTTCTTTGCCTTGGGCCCTACCCACTCTCCCTTTCTCCTCCTCCTCCTCCTCCTTCTTCTTCTTCTGCTTCTTCATCACCCCACTTCTCGTGCACGAAATAGAGAGAGTGAGGGAGATGAGAGGAGAGGATGGGAGATGGCTTGAGGAGGAGGAGCTCGCCGTCGCTCCAACGCTGACACGGGGAGGAGAAAAAGAGGAGGAAGTTCAGTGAAAGAGAAAGAGGAAGAAGAATAGCCGTTTGCTCAAGGTACACACCCCATGTAGGAATTCTTTCATGTTCAATTCAATGCATCGGGGCATGTTAGTGTGGAATGAATGTGTTTGGATGCTTGGAGAATTTTTGAAGATTTTATGGAGTTTATTTGGAATTTTCGACGACTATGTAGGTTTTTGGATGAATAGTGTTTTCGATCCTTTTTCTTGAATTTCTCGAGTCACAGGAGTTGGATTTTTGTGTTTTCTGTTCTGGGCTGTCGAGCTCGACAAGTTCTTTAGTCTGGTATGTGGAATGTGATTTTTGGTGGTTTGTATGATTTTTAGTTCCAAAAATTTAATTGTGGTTTAGACTATTCATCCAAGGGATTTTCTGGTGATTTCTCAAGCTATGGTGAATGGAATTCAATGATTCCTATTCCATTGTGTTGCTTGCATGATTTTCTTCAGTTTGGTATCTTGTTTGTTGAGTTTCGTGAAGTGTAGACTAGATTAGAGCATGGAGAAGGCATCGACTGAGTTTGGTTCAGAGCTCTGAGCTCTGAACCTGAAACAGAGCACCAAGCGCACCTCCCTGGCACACCAAGGAGGCACACCTAGCTAGCGCACCTGGGTGGCGCACCTGGCAGGTGCCAGGCAAGCTACTCTGTTGCTAGTTTTGATTGCTGTTTTGCGTGTTGCATAAACATTACTCTCTTAGTTTAGGTTTTGGGGAGTATAGATAACTTGGTGACTCATAAATGGCTAGGATAATCATTAGAAATGATGTAGGGATTGCCTAAAATAGACTTGCAAGATCCTACTTGGGTAATGGGTAGAATAAAAGATTATAAAACTTAGAAAGCATTAAGTTCTCCCTTTAATTGTATAGATTGGACATTAGAATTTATAATTCACCCTAGGATCTTGTGATAATCAGTCTGGGTGTAGTGAGCTGAATGAGATATTCAGTTGCACTATTTTGGGCATTTGACTTTGACCTGATTGTGCTCCCGCGGGACATGAGTCAGTAGGCATCTTACGCTTTGGCGCCAAAACATGGAGTTTTGATTGTTGTTTGTGTTGGTGTCCGGTCTTGTAAGTCGAATGGGCTGCAGGACCGTGGTTCTACTTCTCATTAAGTGTTTTAATTGGGTTGTCGTTGTGAGCTGAGAATGGTACTCAGGGATTCAGGTGCTCCCAAGGTGCGCTTGCTTGGGGCTAGCAAAGAGACAGTTCAGGCTATGCTTTGAGTTGTGGTTTTCGATTTTTATTTTCATGTCACTTTTGAACACGAAGCTTTGTGAGACTTTTGGAAGGATATTTAATGCTTTCCAAAATGGTTTTCTAAAAGATTTGGAAAATTAGTTGCATAGTTTGCAAAGATTTTAAAAGGTTTGCTGGAGTTTTCTGTTGCTGGGGCCAAGAGACTAATGGTGCATGTTGCTAGGACCAGAGGATGTGACGACATCCTTGCGTGGTCGAGCACATTGCCTAGGGTAAGGCCAGAGACTAAGAGGCTGAGGTAAGTTTTCGTCGGATCCTGGAGGTATGAGACTCTTGGGTTGTTGTTTACGAGGTCAAGGCTGAGGTCTGCGGGTCGAGGGTCGAGAGACGGTTAAACTTGAAGGTATGACACTCCAGTTGTTCCAAGTGCCAAGACCTAGGGTGCTGACGGTACACAGAGACATGTGACAACAAGTTAGGGGGTACGAGACCTCTGTGTGATTGGGTATGACATCCTGGTTAGTATAGGTGCCTAGATTGAGACCTGAGGACGCCAAGAGAGGGTGTACCTTGTGGTGAGGTCCTGTGAGAAGACGACTTTCCCGAGGAAGTTAGCACAGTGAGGGTCCAATAGAGGGGCAGGATACCGTGACGGGCTGACTCCTCCACAAGTGGTTGTTCGTGGCAGTGCAGACACTATTGGTCGCATTTCGATGGACTGTTTGTTGCGAGAGTCAGTTGCTTAGCACCTGTAGACACCCCAATTTGCTTGCAAATAGGCCAAATCCAACAACTACTCCTCACCCCGACAACCATCAATGCAAAACCTAACTACAAAACCCTAAGTAACCTAAATACAATACTAAACCCTAAATCTAGGTTAAACCTTAATCCAAGTCCTAACCCTAGGTTAAACACTAATCAAAACCCTAAACCTAGGATAAACCCTAATCCAAATCCTAAACCTAGGTCAAGTCCTAAGTCAAATCCCGAACCCTAAAGTCAAACCTCATGTAACTAATTCTAACAAACATAACCACTTCTTAACTAATCTCCAACAAACATAACCACTTCTTAACTAATCTCCAACAAACTAAACTACTTCCTAACTATTCTCCAACAAACTAAACCACTTCTTAACCAATCTCCAACAAACTAAACCACTTCTTAACCAATCTCCAACAAACTAAACCACTTCCTAACTAACCTCTAACAAATCTAACCACCTCCCACTCTAGCCCTAACAACCAACCAAGCCTATAAATAGCCTCCTTGTGCAAGTAGAAGAGGACTTTGGAGACATTTGGAGCTTTTAGTTTTTTTTTTTTTTTTTTTGCAAAAGTGGAGAGAGGTGAGCTCCCCAAGCCTTTCCACTCCCAACCTAAGCTACCAGAGAGTTCCTAGAAGAGAGAGGAAGCTCGTGGAGGTGAGAAACCTGAGTTCTCAGCCATCTCCGGTGAGCTCCAGTGTCCTCCAGTGAGCTCCGACCATCCATTACACTGCCAGACCAGGTACGCTCATCCCTGATCTCAATTATTGTTAGAAATGCTCTCCTATCTCTCTTTATCTTCCTGGTTTGATTCCAGTAGATCCAGAGGTCTCCTCTGGTTGGAATTGAGCTACCAGGCCTCGTCGGAGTGATTTTTCGGTGGCCTAGTTCGAGCCCCATAGCCCTGGTTCTTCCTCCCCTGGTCTCCATTTTGCTTCTTCGACCCCTGGCTAGCCGTTTCGAGCCACCGTTCAGCCTCCTGGAGCCATACGCCATTGACGTCGCTCCATCACCGTCACCGGGGAAGATGATGCACAGTGAAACGCAACTACAAGCCTGGCGCATCGCAGTGCCTCCTTGGCCCCTAAGGAGCGATCCTTAGTGTTTCATTTCGAGCCCAGGGCAGCCTCCTCAGCCAAGCTCGTTGGAGTTTGTAGCGTCGGCGGCGAGATTGATCGAGAGAAGCACTTTCGCGTCCCTCCTCGCATCCATGCCCTCGAATGTCATCCACTTCTCCTCCTTAACCCTCTGGAGGTCCCAGACCATCACGCCACCACCTCCACCAACCCCAGTCTTCTCGAGTGCATCGTCGGAACAGCAACGATGAAGAGCGAGGTGGGGGGAAGGAACCAATCATCCGATCCTTCATCCAATCCGTTGGATCTTCTCCCCTCTTCTTCTTGCTTCCCATAGGGTCTGATCTCAGATCAGACCACAGGAAAGCCTCTGATAGCCTCTCCGGTGGTCGTCGTCAGTGGAGCTCCGTCGTTGACGGCCGCAGTTGTCATTTTCTTTAAAAAAATTAAAAAACATTTTTATTTTAATAAATTTCTAAAACTTTTCATCTGTTTCATTTAGGTCCTTTTTGTATTACAAATAGGTCCTTTTCTTGCACTTAGGTCCTTAATCATTTTTTCATGAATCGTTTGAATAAATTTTTAACT
>JAMKQA010000261.1:0-18013 GCA_024699735.1 Posidonia australis
AGCTACCGGGGCTCTGCTTAGCATACAACCTATCACCACATTTGCATCGCTGATCCGAGCTGGCGCTCGTGTGGAAAGCTCGCTACGTAGTGGCAGTTTCCCCGCACTTACCGCATTCGCCAAGCAGGCTACATCACCTACTTCTGCCCTGGGAGCAAGCAGCAACAGCAACCATCGCAATGGCGTGAGTAGCAACTCCAACAAGAGGGGAGAGTCTTCCCGGAATGCCGTCGCATACGTCAAGTCCCCAACAGCGCCTGTCAATGCGAGACGTCCAGCTCGGCAGCAGTTAGCATGTGCACCCACACGTAGAGCATCACACACTTCCCACATTGCCACCACCATCGACCATCAAGGAGATGTATAGCTCGCAAGATCAAGTCCCCTGGTAAAAAGCTTCTAGGTCGGACCTTCTTCTGATAAGCTTTGGCCATGTGTTTCTGATAGCAATGTGCATGATGCATAGCTTGTAATTGATGCTCATCTATCAAGTTCAGTTGAACAAGGCGGTCCTCAATCCACTTCGCCTCTTCCATCTCTACTTCTTTCAAGACTCTGAGCGATGGTATCTCCACCTCTATTGGTAGGACTGCTTCCATACCATATACCAGAGAATATGGAGTCGCTCCAGTTGAAGTCCGAACAGATGTTCTGTAAGCCCACAGAGCGTATGGGAGCCTGTCATGCTAGTCCTTATGTGTATCCGCCATCTTTTTAAGAATCTTGGTTAGATTCTTATTGGCGGATTCCACAGCCCCGTTCATCTGAGGACGGTATGGGAAGGACCTGTGATGCCTGATATGAAACTCTTGCAAGAAATCCTCAACCATTTTGGCTATGAAATTCGTCCCATTATCAAAGATGATTGAATGTGGGACCCCGTACCGAGTAATGATATTGTTCCTGATGAACTTTTCAATCACAGAGGCAGTCACTGTCTTGTAAGAAGCTGCTTCCACCCATTTTGTAAAGTAATCAATTGCTACTAGGATGTACTGATGTCCATTGGAAGCTACTGAGTGGATAGCTTTGATGACATATATTCCCCATTTTGAGAAAGGCCAAGGGGACGACATGCTGTGGAGCTACTGCGGTAGTGCATGAATAAAGTTGCCATGGACTTGACAGTTGTGACATCTTCGCACAAACTGACAGCAGTCCGTCTCCATGGTTGACCAGAAATAACCTTGTAACATTATTTTCTTGGCCAATAATACCCCGTTCATGTGTGGCCCACATGTCCCAGCATGCACTTGCAACATTACTATATCAGCCTCCTTTTTATCGAGACAACATAGAAGCATCTAATTGTAAGACCTCTTGTACAAATGACCTGCTCCAAGCACATATTTTGAAGCCAGTTGGACTATGGTCTTTTTATCTGTCGCTGATGCATCTGGATGATGATTCTCGATTTCAAGGTAGACTTTGATATCATGATACTATGGGAGTTCTACTGTGGAGCCTGCTTCCTCTATGCTCATGCAGTGTGCCGGCTGGTCTATGCAAGTTACCGACACTTTCATCGTGTCATCCTCTGGTATGGACGACCAGGATGAGAGAGTGGCTAGTGCATCTACGTAGGCATTCTTGGTCCTATTCATAAAGGAAAAACGTATATCCTCAAACTCGACAATTAGCTTTAAAAGATGGTTATGGTATGGAATCAGTTTCAGGTCCTTAGTTCTCCAGTTACCATTAACCTGTGAGATGACCAACATGGCATCACCATGCACATGCAGTTTCCGTGTATCATGTTCTAATGCAGCCCACAAGCCAAGAATACATGTCTCGTATTCTGCCACATTATTGGTGCATACAAAGGTTAACTTTCGAGCAAGTGGGACCATCTGGCCTTGCGAGGTCTCCAGTACCACACTGATGCCCATGCCTCTCCTGTTAACTACGCCATCAAAGTAGAGATGTCACCGCTCGTTGTCTCGATGGTCCACTGGCTCATCCTCTTCCATGGAAAACAATTTATCCTCATCGGGGAATTGAGTTTGCAGGGGTTAATATTCTATCAAGGGTAAATCTGCTAAGTGATCTACCATGGCCTGTCCCTTCATAGATTTTATAGTGACAAAAGTGATATCAAACTGAGATAAAAGCACCTGCCACTTGACGCATCTATCCACTAGTACGGGTTTCTGAAATAGGTATTTCATAGGATCATGTCGGCACAGTAACATAACTGGATATGCCATCATGTAATGCCTCAGGCGTTGTGTGGCCCAAATGAGGGACAAGCAGACTTTTTTGATTACGGTGTACTTAACTTTGCAATCATTGAACTTTTTACTCAAATAGTAAATGGCCCTTTCCTTGCAGCCTGTTTCATCATGCTGACCCAAGACTACGCCCATTGAATGTTGCATTACTGACAGATAGAGCAACAAAGGACGCCCTTATGTTGAAGGAACTAGGACTAGTGGCCTTACTAAGAGATTCTTAATTTTGTCAAAAGCTTCTTAGCACTCTTCACTCTAGTGGATCTATGCGTTCTTCCTCAAGAGCTTGAAGATCGACTCACAAATTGGTGTTAATTGAGCAATGACCTGGCTGATATACTACAACTGCCCCAACAACCCTCGAACTTCTTTTTTTGTTGTAGGAGGACACATCTCGATGATGGCTTTAGTCTTACTTGCATCTACCTCGATTCCTCTTTGACTAATGATGTAGCCCAGTAGCTTGCCTGACGACACACCAAATACACACTTGTTGGAGTTCAGCCACAGCTTATATTCAAGTGGTTGAAAAGCTTCCTCAAACAAGCAATGTGTTCTTCAGGCTCCTTTGACTTGGTGATCATATCATCCACATAAACCTCGATGTCTTGGTGCATGAGATCGTGGAATAATGCTGTCATCACCCTTTGATATGTGGTCTTGGCATTCTTGAGCCCAAATGGCATAACTTTGTAACAGAACACTCCCTATGGGGTGAGAAAGGACGTTTTCTCCATATCCTTTTCTGCCATTCTGATGTGATTATAACCTAAGAATCCATCCATAAATGACAACATTTTATGTCCTACAGTATTATCCACCAACACATCAATGTGCAGGAGTGGAAAGTCAACCTTTAGGCTTGCTTTGTTTAGGTCCTTGTAATCAATACACATTCGGACCCGACCATCTTTCATAGGTACTGGAACCACATTTGCTAACTGTGACCATGCCGATGGAACCGTACACAGCTCTCCTAGGTGTGTGGAAGCACACAAGGAGTCCCAATACGGTCACGGCGAACATGGTGAATCCAGAGAAGAAGACTGGGCTCGGAAACACCAAGGAAATATAAGAAAAGGATAAGGATAAGGAAAGATGAGAAAAACCAAACACAAAGTAAACAACTAAAAGAAATCAAGGCGAAGAAAACATATGCATGCTCCGAGCCTAATGGATGTAGTGCACAAATCAATGCGGGCCAGAGAAAGGGTAAGGATTCTTGTTACGCATGGGGAAGGGGTTAGGCACCCCCATGTGGCCGAAGAAATCGATCTTTCTAGGTTTCCTGCTTGCTAATGGTCTATTATGTGTATTCTTGTCTACTCTGAATGTACATGCTAAAGATGACTGTGGAAACATGCCAAATCAAAGAGAAGAAATGAACAAAAGAAAAAATGATAATCCGAGGGACAATGTGGCCATTGCAAATGCTACTTTACTGTACACCGATGGGAGATAAGGAAAATCATGAAAATCGAGAATACTTGAAAACCGTCACGCAAATCAACGGAAATTCGAAGAAATTTGAGAAAAACAAATTGGAGAAAATAATCCTCATTTGGGTCAATGTCGACATTGTCAAGTCTGTTAATGTACGCCCTTGGGCGAGGGAAATTCAAATTAAATCAAAGTCGCAAAAGTTGGAAGAAATCTGGGAAATAATTTGAAAACAAAGTTTGAAATGAGTTAGGAAGAAGGCATGAAAAAGGAGAACAAAATGTACAAAATGCATGTGTGAGTGAAAAATGTAAATTCCAAGGGCTTTTGTGCAAAATTCCCATGTTCTAAGTGAAAACTGAAATTCTGAGGCTAAATCATCAAAAATACATAGGAAAACACATTTTATGTAATTTTGAAGAAATTAGGGGTCAAATGTGCAAAACTGTGCATTTTTGGTCAAATTCAAGATCCCTAGGGTTCAATATGCAATTTTGCCAGTAAAACATGTGTTTAAAACAATTCTAAAGTAATTCAAGGTTAAATGTGCAAGAAAAAGAGTTTATGTTTGAAAACAGGAAGTTTCAGGGACTGACATGCAAATTTACCCTAGAAAACATGCATTCAGTAAATTCAAGGTCTAAAATGCAATTCTGGACACATTTGAGTAAATATTTGAATATCTAGGGTTTAATTTGCAATTTTGACAAAAAACCATGCATTTAGAACTATTTTAATAAAGTTCAAGGCTTTTTGTGCAAAATGTTGTGCTTAAAATGAATGAAAAGCTAATCAAAGGATTTATGTCAAATTTTTAAGCTTGGAAAACACTAATAAAGATTTACAGGGGTTCCTTTGTAATTTTTCAAAACAAATATTATTAAAAAGATTTAAAAAACTAGTGTAGGGACCTAAATGCACGAAATAAGGACATTTTTGCAAGGAAAGTAAAGAATCAAGAATTTATTCAAACGAAAACTATTTTTTATTTTTATTTAAAAAAAAACATGCAACGGTCGCTGACGACAAAGCCTCACTGTCGACGACTGCCTGGAATGTCTTTCTAGGGCATCTCGATGCCTAATCAAGCATCAAATCCTACAAGAAGCAAGAAGAGAAGAAAGGGTAGAGATCCATCGGCTTGGATGGAGCATCGGACGGTTGGAGGAGGCTGCCCATCCCCCTCGCTGTCGGGGCAGCTCCAGCGACGACGCCGAGGAAGAAGGTGGCTTTGGAGGCTGCGGCACGATGATCCAGGGGTTCTGAAGGCTCGACGGCGCGGAGAGGAAGAAATTCCACCATCTGGAAGCAAGCGTTGCAACACACCTTCTCCTCCCGATCAAGCTTCAGTGGCATCTCTGGCGACGACGACTGTGGAGGCGACTCGAGGCTTGATTCAGGGCACTGATGCTTCTGGTGAGTCAGGGGAGCTCCGTAGATTGTTTCCCTCTGGTTGGAGTACTGCTGCAAAGAGCGGAGCACCGGATCGTGTTCCACTGTGGTCTTCTTCTCTAGCGACGGCGAGCGTGACTCCAACGAGCAGCTCCTGGTGGCTTCCAGAAGGCTTGAAGTGGTGCCCAAAGGTTCGATGAAGCAAAGGAGGTCTAGCCTAAGAGTATGATGCATGCCAGGGCACGAATCATCCACTGGATTCGTGCCCCCACCTATGTCGCCGGAAAATCGCGTCCGACGACCTCTAAAATCTTGATTCTGGCCAGGGCAACCACTTAGCGTTGCTGGAATCAGTTGGGGAAGAAGGAGGAAGACCTAGGGAGCTATAATGAGGAGAAATTAAGGCTTGAGCGGGTGCTTACCTGAGCAGCCAGTGGGGATGACCGCCAGAGCTCGCCAAAGGCCGCCGGAGCTCGCCAGAGATGGCTTGAAACTTAAATTTTCCTCCTCTCTAAGCTTCCCCTCTGATCTGAGATCTCTCTGGTTGCTTTGGATGAGAGACATCTCCTTGGTGGCTCTCCTCTCAATTTTCCAAGTTTTTCTCTCTCCTTTCTTCCCTTTTTTCTCTTGCAAATGGGGGGTATTTATAGGCTTGCAATGGCTAAGTAGGTTGTTATGGTTAGAGTGGGAAGTAGTTAGGTTGTTATAGTGGGGTGAGAAGTGGTTAAGGTTGTTAAGGTGGAGTGAGAAGTGGTTAAGGTTGTTAAGGTGGAGTGGGAAGTGATTAAGGTTGTGAAGTGAAGTAGGAAGTGGTTAAGGTTGTTAAGGTGAAGTGGGAAGTGGTTATGGTTGTTAAGGTGGAGTGGGAAGTAGTTAGGATTGTTAAGATGGAGTGGGAAGTAGTTATAGATTGCTAGGGTTTGAAATTAGGGTTTAAGGTTTGATTTAGGGTTTTAAATTAGGGTTTTGAACTAATCCTAGGGTTTTAAATTAATTCTATGGTTTTGGATTAGGTTTTGTATTTTATTTAGGGTTTTGAACTAATCCTAGAGTTTTGGATTAATTCTAGGGTTTTGGATTAGGTTTTGGATTTTATTTAGGGTTTTGAACTAATCCTAGGGTTTTGGATTAATTCTAGGGTTTTGGGTTAGGTTTAGGTCTAGGATTAGGGTTTTAGGGTTAGGTTTAGGGTTTTAGGTCTAGGGTTAGGGTTTTCAGGTTGGATTTTAAGGTTAAGTCCAATTGCAAGCATATGGGGTGTCTACACTAACCATTCTGGGTAGAGGACGACCTTCTGAAAGTTAACTTTGTGCTGTTTCATTATTTCCTCTTTCAATTTCAATAGCCACTACGGTCGCCATCTACACAATTTCTGTTTAACTGGTTTGACGTCGGGTTTAAGCGGTAATGTGTGCACCACTACCTCAACATCTAGCCCAACCATGTCATCGTAACTCCAGGCGAAAATATCTGCATATTCTCGGAGGAGCTCAACAAGTTCAGCTCGAGCTTGTGTTGTGAGTCTGGCGCTTATTCGCACTTCCTTGACTTCTTCAGTGGTGCCAATGTTTACAGACTCAGTTTCTTCTTCTACATGCAAGTTCGGGCCTTCTGGATCATCCTCATAAGGCTAGAATTCTGGCGTGTCATGACTTTCTTCATCTATTTCTACATCATCATCCTCTCCATATGCAATAAGTTCGGGAAGGACTTCCTACCGGAATGATGGATCCATGTCTTCAAAGGTGAGCATTTTCTCAACATTCTGCCATTGGTGATGCTTTAGAATGGTTACTGTGACTCTGGTCTTCTTGTATGCACCTTTGACGATCTTAGATTCTACCATCACCAAACTTGCAGATGTATTTGGCTGTTCTACTTCTTTTACAGCCTTATTATGTAGACAAATGTTTTTATTTTTATGATTTTCTGTGATGGGTGGGCAACTGCCCTCTGACTGACTAATGTGAGTGCTACCGCCTGCATTCCCTCCTGAGCCTAACTCAGGATTTCTTTTTTTTGGACTCCACTACTCAAGTGGGGCCAGGACTGATAATACCACCTAGACCTGCCTCCCAACTGATAGGAGATAAACTCCTTTGGTCTAGCGTTTAGTGATTTGTTCTCCTCCAAGGTCATAATAGCAGACTGACCCTGTGCAATTGCCTACCCTGCAATGTGTTCTATTATTATTGCTTTCCCTTTTCTACACCTGAGTTCACTCTGCGTGTCTTCCGCCAGTACCCCAAACTGCTCCTGAAACAAGACTGCCAAATCGTTGAGCATGCTGTCAACTTGTGCTACTACAGCATCACCCTCATCTTCATCAGAAGCGAAATCCACATAGTAGGCACTGGTAGTTTCTAATACTTCAGGCGGTGACTTTAGTTGTCTCGATTGTAACACCTTCAAAGCTGACTGATATACTGATGCTGCTACTGCTGAGGCTGCCCTTGATGAATCTGAGACTGCAGGCGGACTTGTAGGAGGGCCTTTGGCTGACTCCAAAGGTGGCAATGTCAGCATAGCTGTCTCCGATGGCATGGACGATGTCAAATCTGCTCTAGAGTCTACAATTTCCTCTTCAGAGTAGTAATCTTCAACACATATCCACTAACGGATTTACCCTGTTCAGACTCTACAAGCACAAAACTCTGAATAGGATCCAGCAATCCTGCACAAACAAAGTTAGTTAAATCTCGTGGAATAGTTCGAAACTTACGACGTCTCGAGCATCCGTCCTGCGGTTTCCACTCGTATCCCAGCCCTTCGAACTCTCGTCTTTTCTCTGTGGCAATCAGTTCGGCGATTCTCTGGCCATTCCGCCCGAAAGGTGCTCCTTTCTCGTATCCCCACCTTTGACACAGATTCTCAACCATCAAAAAAGGATTGCCAAAAGCGGCCAAATGGCTAGCACGCTCGAGAATCGGAATGAAATTGACTGGTTCAAAGTGGTCGACACGGTAAAGCACATCAGAAGGCTTAAGGTCAAAATGGACAGTGTGGAGGGATATCGAAGAGACTACCTCAACCTTCTCCTTTTCAAAGTTTTCCGCCATCACAACGACAATGTCGTTGTTCCAGTGGAACTTAATCATTCGATGAAGGGTTGAGGGGATAACTTGATGCTTGTGGAGCCAAGGGCGCCCAAGTAGAAGATTGACGGATGGCTCGAGGTCAACAACATAAAACACAACTTCAAAACAAGCAAGATCAATGATTAAAGGAATAATCAAAATCCCTAGAGTATCATGGTGTGTGTTATCAAACGCCATCATTCCTTTCACGGCTGAGGTAATGTCCTTGGATTTAAATACCACCTGATTTGCAGTTCACAAAGGGAAGACATTTAAATTGGCGCCATTATCCACCAAAGTAAGAGGAACGCGGAAATTCTGGTATTGCACCGTGATGAACAGGGGTTGGTTATGATTAGTCCCTGCTAGGGGAAGCTCTGAGCTAGAGAATGAAATCACCTGCGGCGCAGCTACCATCCCTACCATGCTTTCCAAGGCTGATGGTTGTATTGTTGGGGAAACATGAGCGGCCTAAAAAACTCGGAGAAATGCCTCTCGGTGTTCAGCCGATGTATGGATTAGGTCCCAGATGGAGATATCTGCTTTAACTTTCTTTAATTGGGCCGTAATGTCAGCTACAAGTGGATCAGTCTTGGAAGTGGTGTGGTTATCTATTGGGATTGCCTCTTCAGGGATTTGATTAGGAATCTGGCTTTTTGGTTAGGAAGACGAAGTTGTGGGTTGGTTGGGTTTGTTTGCAGGAATCGAGGCCTTGTACACCGGTCCCGACTGCGTTACCTCGGCACGCATTTCTATGGCATAACTATAAGGCATGCGGTGAGTATCCTGTGTCAAGTTAATGACCACAGGAGCGCAGGCCTTCGATTCCACTGGGACTAAAGCTGGTGAAGTAGGTATTGGCATTTGGTGGGCCACGTCATGCTTTGGTTTGGCTAGCAAACTGATTGTTGATGAAGTGGATTGCATAGTAGGTTTTGCAGCTATGCACCTTAGTCTAGCAGTTAGTTGGATCATATTGATTGCAGAACTGGAAGCATCAACAACGATTGACTAAGCTGATAAGGGAACGGATTTGAGACATCATGGACAAGAAGAGAAGGGTCAAAATGTGCAGCTTCATTAGAAGAAAGAACATGAATTCCTGAAGTTTCGGTTGACTATGTTGCTATGAATAGATGCTAAAGGATGAGGTGTCCGTGCAACGAGCGCGGACCCTGCCTCCTGTGTATTGATGGTGATGACCTTCTGGTCAATCAAGTCCTGAATTGCATTCTGGAGTGTATAACAGTTATCTGTAGAGTGCCCCGCGACTCAATGGAAACTGCAAAATAAATCCGCTTTAAACCACTACAGAAGTGGGTTCGATGGTGGGCGAATTTCTGGAAGCCTCAAGAGCAATGCAACCTTAGGAAACACAACACTTAGTGGTTCAACCAGAGGAGTGAAATTCCGCTGAGGTCGTCTTGGTCCTAGGTAGCGCCCCTGCATTGTCGGTGCGGGCTGGTAGACTGGCTTAGCGATGGTGGTGATTCGTGATGTGCGTGGTGCCTTAGGTTGCAGGAGTGTAGACTACCTGACTCTATGCTGGCGAGCTCACCACACTAACTAGCATAACAGGAGCTCCAACATATGCCACAGCATTCTAGGTAGTATCCTTCTTCCGTGCATGCCCGGTGTTGGATCCATTGCTGCTGCCAATATTGTTGCTGGTTCCTCCTGAAGCTATGGTTTGCTTGGCAAATGCTGCTAATGCAGGAAAGCTTCCGTTATTCAATGAGCTCTCGACACGAGTACCAACTTTAATCAGGGATGTAAAGGTGGAGATAGGCTGGATGCTCAGCAGAGCCCCTATGGCTGGTTGTGCTCGTCGAACTATTATCTTGATAGACTCCTCGTCAGAAGGTCTATCGCAAACCTGTGAAGTGAGGGCTCGCCAGCGCCCGACGTACTCCCCAAACGGCTCGTGGGGCTTCTGCCTTGTGGCGACTAGGTCCTCGCGCTTTAGGACCATGTTAAGATTGAAGGAATACTGCTCCAGAAAAGCCTGGCTGAGATCATTCCAGGTCTTGATGGTGGCCATATCCAAAGATGTGAACCATTTCAAAGCTGGACCTGTGAGGCTCTTCTAGAAGAGGCAAATAAAAAGTCTCTCGTCAGCCTATAACTGAGCGAGATCGCCGCAGTATGCCCTAAGGTGTGAGATTGGGCAGCCTTTCCCATTATACTTTTCAAGTTCTAGGATATGGAAGTTCGGAGGGAGTATAGCCCTTGGGAAATAGCAGAGGTCCCGGAAAGTATAAGACTGGTGATCCCCACCCTACACTTGTCATAACGCTCTCTCCAGGTCATTCATCCTGGTGAGAAGTGCATTTGGGGTTACTACTGACATTGATTGTGCAGTTGGAGCGGGTCTCGCATACGCTGTATCCATGGCACCCATGTGTTCCTTATAAATCTATCATTTCGCCACTTGGTGCCGCGGCGTGATGACTAGCGTACCCGTGCATGTGTGCTGTCTGTGGTGGAGTGCATGCTAAAGCCTGTATCTGATGCAAGGGTGTCGGAATGATGTTATGTTGTGCTAGGCATGGTGTTGTATGTGGGTGTAACAGCTGCTGAACTGGTATGTTCGGGTTCACAGGCCGTTGTACCCTTGTTAGCCCAAAAGGCGGACCACCAGCAGATAGAGGAATATGTTGTGCATGCTGTGACAATGATACTAACGGCAGAGTAGCAGCGCCTATCGCCGGGACAGCGAGAAACTGTGGCGACGACTGCGATGGTGGTGTGACTAATGCAACATGGAATGCCTGAGCAGGCGGAGCGGGGTCCATAGGAACTGGACAAATAGGTGCGGTCAAAGTAGGATCCAAAGAAAAGGCCATGCTTTGCAGCATCTATGCAAGAGCCAGAAGTTGCTGAAACTACATAGTTATGGAACCATTGGTATCAATACCGAGGGCTGAAAGAGCAAGCGGAAGGGATGTCACAGGGGGTGGAAGTTCAAGGATGCGAGTTGAATTCCTACTGAAGAAGCAATTACAGCCAGCTATGTGTCAAGCAGAGTAGAGTCAACTAAAGGACAGGACACATCAGATCAGATGCCCTTGTGGTGGTCATGGTAACTGCCTCGATCACAGGCTCCAGACCAATACGGGTCTGCCAGTGTCTCGAAACCGGAGGACATGGAACTCCAGGTGCCCGGAAGTAGCTATCATGGAGTGCAAGTGGAGTAACTGATGTCAAAGTAAAAGGAGGGGCGGAAGCAGGAATCCCCTCTGAAGCAACTAATGCAAAGGTCTCAAAGGCTCGCTGGGCCATAACGGACTGCGAACGGGTAAGGATGGGGCTGCGATTGCAAACTAGAGGACGACACCTACGAGGAGCTATCGTCGGAAATGACGAATAGCTCAAGGAAAGACGGTTGAGAACAGTGCCTCAAGACTGAGGTCACAGGAAGGAACTCCTAGGCTCTGGCCTAGGAACTCGCACACAAGACTCTACACCTGACAAAGGGAAAAAACCTAATGTGTCAGTGAAGAAGAGAAGACAAAGCAACAAAAGGAACAAGTGAGCTATACAGTTGTTTGTTAGGGTGGCATGAATGGCACACATGCACATGAATGCTACTAACATGCGCTCTCTTACCATACATGTCCCACATGGGGTCGACCATATGGGACACACTCATGGGTTTGGGTATTTACTCTGGTCAGAAAAGTAAGGTTCCTGTTCTAAATCCTGGCTGAAATGTAGGCAGTGAATAGGTGGTGCGTTGGTGGCCTCGTCTCCTGCAGTAGCATGGAGTTGTACCCTCTACTAGCACCGACACGACCCCAGTCAAGGGGAGACAAACTAGCAACACATCCTATGCCAAAGCTATAGAACGGACTACTAGAATTGTCCTTTGCAAACTGTGGGTGGACTCAGAGGAGAAGATGCATGCCCTATATGATCAATCATGCGATATGCTTTTGTGTCTTTTACTTGCGTTTTATTAAACCATGGAGAATTGTGAGCATTTGCCTTTAGATATGCCTTATTACTTGTTTATCTGAGTTTGTGTGTTTTATTTTAACAAGATAGGGAGGCAAACATGCCTCTACTCTCCTAATCATGGCAAATACAAAAAGGAAAAGAAAACACACAATCATGGCATCCAATAGTCAATCAATCAAGCAAAAGGCATGAATATGGCATGTGCTAGTGTAGTGCTCACTAGTGAAGAAAAGCAAGCATCATAACAAAAGGCATGAATCAGGTCATGTGCATGTGCGGTGGCATAGCAATAGTGTAAAAAAAAGGCATGTATAGTCAAATATGTACAAACAAATAGAATAAGCAAACAAACACGAAGTATAGATCAATGCTAAGCAAGCAAGGAAACCAAAACGAAAGCCATAATCTAGTTATCCCCAGCAGAGTCGTCAGTTCCTGTGACCATGATGGTGGAACCCTGCATAGCTCTCCTAAGTCCGTGGAAGCACACAAGGAGTCCCGACACGGTCACGGCGAAGATGGTGAATCCAGAGAAGAAGACTAGGCTCGAAAACACCAAGGAAAGATAAGAAAAGGATAAGGAAATGAGTCACCACCTAATCTTTTAATGGAAAGACGAAGAAAACCAAACACAATGGAAAAACCAAAAGAAATCAAGGTGAAAAAAACATATGCATGCTCCGTGCCTAATGGATGTAGTGCACAAATCAATGCAGGCCAGAAAAACAGTAAGGATTCTTGGTACGCATAGGGAAAGGGTTAGGCACCCCCATGCACCTGAAGAAATCGATCTTTCTAGATTTCCTGCTTGCTAATGGTCTATTGTGTATATGCTTGTCTTCTCTAAATGCACATGCTAAAGATGATTGTGAAAACATGCCAAAGCAAAGTGAAGAAAGGAAAAAAGGCAAAATGATAATCCGAGGGACAATGTAGGCATTGAAAATGCCACTTTACTGTACGCTCGTGGGCGATGAGGAAAATCGTGAAAATCGAGAATACTCAGAAAGCGTCACGTAAATCAGCAGAAATTCAAAGAAATCCAAGAAAATCAAATTGGAAAAAATAATCCCCATTCGAGTTAATGTCGGCATTGTCAAGCCTGTCAATGTATGCCCTCGGGCGATGGAAATTCAAAACAAATAAAAGTCGCAAAAGTTGAAAGAAATCCGAGAAATAATTTGAAAACCAAGTTTGAATTGAGTTAGGAAGTGTGCATGATGCAAGGAAGAAGGCATGAGAAAATATGCAAAAAAACTGGTAATAAACTGTGCAAAATGCATGTGTGATTGAAAAATGTAAATTCCAGGGGTTTTTGTGTAAATTCCCAAATTTTGAATGAAGACTGAAATTCTGAGGCTAAATCAGCAAAAATACATAGGAAAACATATCTTATGTAATTTTGAAGAAATTAAGGGTCAAATGTGCAAAATTGTGCATTTTTGGTCAAATTCAAGATCCTTAGGGTTCAATATGCAATTTTGCCAGTAAAACATGTGTTTAAAACAATTTTGAAGTAATTCAGGGCTAAATGTGCAAGAAAAAGAGTATGTTTGAAAGTAGGAAGTTTTAGGGACTGACATGTAAATTTACCCTAGAAAACATGCATTCAGTGAGA
This sequence comes from Posidonia australis, assembly GCA_024699735.1. Taxonomy (NCBI): domain Eukaryota; kingdom Viridiplantae; phylum Streptophyta; class Magnoliopsida; order Alismatales; family Posidoniaceae; genus Posidonia; species Posidonia australis. Next base: position 13,719 of record JAMKQA010000261.1, read on the forward strand.
AATCAGTGAAATTCAGGGTTTAAAATGCAACTTTAAACACATTTGAGTAAATATTTGAATTCTCAGGGTTTAATTTGCAATTATGACAGAAAAATCTTACATTTAGAACAATTTTAATAAAGTTCAGGGCTTTTTATGCAAAATACTGGACCTAAAGATAAATTAAAAGCAAGTCAGGGGTTTATGTCAAATTTTAAAGCCTAGAAAACATTAACAAGAATGTACAAGGGTCACACTACAATATTTCAAAACAAACATTATTAAAATGGTTTTAAAAGCATATGCAAGGACCTAAATACAAGAAACAAGGACCTATGTGTAAGGAAAGTAAAGAATCAGAAATTTATTCAAAAGAAAACTATTTTTTTAAATTTTTTTTTTAAAAACATGCGACAACCGCCAACGACAGAGCCTCGCTGTCGACGACTGTCTGGGATGCCCTTCCACGGCATCCCAATGCCTGTCAGGCATCAAATCCTATTGGAAGCAAGAAGAGAGGAAGCGAGGATGATCCAGCAGTTTAGATCTAGTGCTCGATGGCCCAGGATCACAGCCCACCCCCCTCGCTATTGACTCGACTCCAGCGACGACGTCGAGGAAGAAAGGGACTCCAGAGGCTACGACGCGGTGGCCCAGAGCTCTAGGAAGCTTGGGAGATTGGAGAGGGAGAATTTCCCTCATCCAAAAGCAAGAACGGCTGCACGAGCCTCCCTCCCGACCAAACTTCAGCGGCGCTCCGGCGACGGCGATTGCTAGGGAGGATCGGGGCTCGATTCGGGGTCTTGGCTGCTCTGGAGTGTTGGGAGAGTGTTGTGGAAGGTTCCCGGACGCTTGGAGAGATGCGGTGGGGCTAGAGTCGACGATTCGAGACCCATTGTTCACCTTCTTCTCCGGTGACGGTAAAGGGACGTCCGATGAGCTGCTCTTGGAGGCTTGCTGGGCTTGTTTCACAGTGTTCCGACGGGTGGAGAAGCAAGGGGAGGCCAGACTCGAGAAGATTGAGCATGCTTGGGCACGAATCGTTCACTGGATTCGTGCCCCCACCTACGTTGCCGGAAAATCGTGCCCGACGACCTAAGATTCGTCTGACTCCGGCCAAGAGAGCCTCCTGGCTTACTGGAATCGATCAGTGAAGAAGGAGGAGGACCTAGGGCATTAAAATGAGGAGGAATTATGGTATAAGGGGTGCTTACTTGAGCAAGCAGTGGGGACGACCGTCGGAGCTCGCTAGAGGCCACCGGAGTTCGCAGGAGATGGCCGGAGATGGTTTGAAACTTGAATTTTCCTCCTCTCTAAGCTTCTTCTCTGATATTAGACCTCTCTAATTGCTCTAGTTGAGAGAAAACACCTTGGTGGCTCTTCTCTCAAATTTCCCAAGTTTTTCTCTCTCCTTTTTCTCCCTCTTTTGCTCTTGCAAATGGGGGGGGGAGGGGTATTTATAGGCTTGCAATGGCTAGGTAGGTTGTTATGGTTAGAGTGGGAGGTAGTTAGGTTATTATAGTGGAGTGGGAAGTGGTTATGGTTGTTAAGGTGGAGTGGGAAGTGGTTAAGGTTGTTAAGGTGAAGTGATAAGTAGTTAAGGTTGTTACGGTGAAGGGGAAGTAAATAGAGTTGTTAAGGTGGAGTGGTAAGTAGTTAAAGTTGTTAGGGGTTTGAGAGTAGGGTTTAAGGTTTGATTTAGGGTTTAGGTTTGATTTAGGGTTTAAATTAGGACTTTGAATTAGATTTAAGATTTTGAATTAGGTTTAAGGTTTTGAATTAATTCTAGGGTTTTGGATTAGGCTTTGAATTAGGTTTAGGGATTTGAATTAATTCTGGGGTTTTGGATTAGTTTTGGATTTTATTTAGGGTTTTGAACTAATCCTAAGGTTTTGGATTAATTCTAGGGTTTTGGATTAGGTTTTGGATTTTAGGGTTTTGAACTAATCCTAGGGTTTTAGATTAGGTTTAGGTCTAGGGTTAGGATTTTGAATTGATTCTAGGATTTTGAATTAGATTTTTGGATTTTGAATTTTGAATTTAATTTAGGTTAGTTTTAGGGTTTAAGGTCCAATTACAAATATATAGAATGTCTACACTAAGAAACAACCCATGGTTTCAATATAGAGTCCGAATATCGTGCACTTGCTTTTATCATTGCGGTTATTTGATGATTTTGTTACCTACTACGTGAACTTGGAATCTCTTTAAACACTGCATCTTTATTACTTTGTGACAACATGTTAGTCCTTTTTTTGACTCACAATCCTGTACTGTTTCATTCACAATCTTGGTATATTGAGATCAACTTCCATTTTATTCGAGAACTTGTTGTTCAAGGTGCAATCAAAGCTCGATACATGCCTACTTTAAGGCAACTTGTTGACTTTTCACAAAGGACAAATCTCAAAATCGCTCAACCTTCACGGTAGACTTGGAATGTAGGTCGGGTCGAGTCTCTTATAGCAGGCCATGGGCCCAACATGGCCCACGACCCGTAGGTGGATAAAGCTACGGGCCCGATGGGCAGGGCTGGGTTGGGTCGGTCCATGGACTAATATTTAATTTTAAAATTAAATTTTTTTCATTAATAAAAAATATTTTAAATACATTAAAAAAACAAAAAATATTTTACATCTTTTTTTTACATTCCTTATTTTTACACTTTTACATAATTATTTCATCATTTGTGGAGTCTATTCTGCCTATTGAAGTTGATGCCGCATCGTCATCTTTTGATTTAGAATTCAAACTTTATCCCTGAAGACGGTCAACCGCATCGTACCAATCTTTTAAGCAGACGGAGGCTTCTACAGACTTCTTTGATAGTCTACATATTTTATTATTTAATATTGTTTTTCTTGCAGAAAATACAAATTTCGACACCTTAGTTGACATCGGAATCGTTAGTAAATCTTTTACCATTTTTGCTACTATAGAAAACCTAATAGCTGTAGTAGACTACCACTTTAATATATCTAAGTTATTTATTTCTAAATCACTAAAAAAATTGGAAATTCTAAATAATTATTTAATTCTTTATTTGTAGTTGATTTTACATATTTTTCCTTCTTCTTATTTAATTTACTCCATAAAGAACTACCACTACTACTACTTGTTTGTGTTTTTAAAAAATTAGATGTTTGACCACTATTACTACTTTCACCATAATTTCTAACATATTCTTCAAATAAATTATATAAATTTGTCTTTATTTTATCATTAAATGAATTTATATACTCATTTTTATTCATATTACTAAAAATATCATCTATAAGTATCATACAATTAACTAATCTATGTCTATGATCCATAATCAAAGCTAAACATGCCCACATTAGAAGCTCACTCCAATAATTATTATATTTATCCATTGATTTAATAATATCTACAAAAGTTGGAATATTCCTATATTGTTGAAAAACATTTGTAATATTAAATAAATAAATTAAAACTGGAGAACGTATTGGATAATATTGACCAAATAATTGTTTAGTTGCATTATAAAAAATCATTATTTAAAAAATCATTAGATTTTACATTATAAAATCCTGTAATTATATGATTATAAGGTATACATAAACTTAACATATCATAAATTGAGTTCCATCTATGTTCAACATCTAACTTAAATTTTTTAGGTTTTAAATCATTTTGCGCACATACATGTCTAAATTCTTGATATCTTTTAGGCGATGTTTGAATAAATAAAATAGTTTTTCTTATATTTTCTATATAAGGCCTAATGCATTCTATACCATCTTGTACAATTAAATTTAAGATGTAACAACAACACCTACAATGAAATAATTTACCATTTAATATTGGTTTTATATTTCTTATTAATAATTCTACTACAACATTGTTATTAGATGTATTTTCAAATGATATTGTATTTATTTTAAAAAAATTTGTTATATACTTGAACAATATCTTCTATCATATTTGATATAGCTTTATCAGTATGTGGATGATCAAAAAATTTAAAAGTAATTAATCTTTTTTGTAAATTTCATTCTATGTCTATCCAATGTGCAGTTAAACATAAATATGAAAAATTATTCGGATCAGTCCAAACATCACATGCTAATGATATTTTACATAATAAACTAAACAATATTCCAATTAAATCTTTTTATCTTTTTTAATTGTTTTATAAATTATATTTATTGTTGTATTTCTAGAAAAACTTTTAAATTGTGGATTAATACATGATTCAAAATTTTTATTTTCAAAAAAAGAAAATGGTTGTTCGTCTTTTTCTATAAATTTAGTTATTCCTTTTTTAACTTCTTCTGTATTATATTTCTAATTAA